>PVJI01022313.1:0-16634 GCA_004026765.1 Micronycteris hirsuta | reverse complement strand
GGCTGCACATGAGCATTAAAAACATATACAGGAATGTTCTTAGAAGCATTATTTGTAAATATGAGAGCATAAAACTACACAGTAATATGCATCAACAGTACAATAAATTATGGCATAATCATACAACTGAACACTAAAGTAATAAAAATCAACCATAGATCCACACAACATAAATAGATACCACAAACACTATTAAGTGAAGGTGGCAAGAAAAACAATAGAGGATGATTCTATCTACATGAAACTCAAAAACAGACAAAGCTTTAACTATAACATTTCAGGACACAGTCTTAGGAAGTAGAAATATTTTTTAAAAACAAGCAATTATAAACATAAAAGTCAAAATAACGGTTCATTTAAGAGAAAGGATGAGTACTGCAATTTGTAATGCAAATGAATACGCAACGCAAGAATTTCTGTGGTGCTGACAACATTCTGGTTCTTGACCAAATTAGAGTGTCACAGTGTTTATAAATATTGAAGCAGTACATTTGTTTGATGCGCTATTTTATTTCACAATTAAAAGTTCTCTTCAGAAAGCAAAGGAGCCCTAGCCACGTAGCTCAGTTGGTTAAGAGCGTTGTCCCAAAAACCCAAGGTTGTGAGTTCAATCCCCCATCAGGGCACATATGAGGAATTAACCAATGAATGCATAAATAAGGGGAACAACAAATCGATGTTTCTCTCTCTTTCTATCCAAAAAAATCAATTAAAAAAAAGAAAATGAGAAAAATCTACTAGGCATTTTAGACGAACACTACAGCTAAAAAAAGGTACATATAAAGGGTATACATAAATCTATATGAATCACTTCTAATGGTTCATGGTACTAAAAGAACTCATTTGGGCCTCTGCACAAATGGCTTCTACTCTGCACTTACTTGCTCTTGCTTACTATGAATACCTGCACCTTTCTCAAACTTTCTCTATCAGCTTACTTAATAATGGAAAAAGATAACTCTTGGGGTTGATCTTACAAATCTGAGATTTCCAATGAGTGATATGAAAACCACTTATGGCTAAGCAGTAGTTTAAGGTGCTACATAATAAAAAGTTTTTAATATAATTACCTGTTTACTTCCTATTTATGGCAAGTGAAATCAGCTTCCCCACTCACTATACTATTCTGGTTTCCTTTAAAAATGAGTGCACAGAAAAATAAAAATTTAAAAATTAAAATAGCAGTAAGTACCAGTAAAAGGTGGTAAATACTTACAGCAAAAGTGGTGACATTAGTCCCTGGATAACTGATTCTGAAAACTCTGCTATCTCTATAGCTTTGACAATAGGATTCTGGGATAGTTATCCTACAATCCCAGTTAGGCTATGTAGAAAACAGAATATAATTTAAAATATTTACTCTTCTGTAAAGCCTAAATAAATTACTGACCAAATCCACAAACATGACTATTAACAACAATTATTAACTAACTGGCCAAAGCAGTTATAAATGCTTAAGAAAAAAAGAGTAAAAGCATCTATGCATTCTCTCCCTTGTACACAACTGTCCACAATAGAAAAGAAGCATACTTTCCTTTTTTTTGCATGTAATTTAATTTTTAAGTTATATTTTATTAATTATGGTATTACAGTTGTCCCAATTTTCCCACCTTTGCTCCCTTCCACCTCGCACCCCACATTCCCTCAGGCAACCCGCACACCATTGTTCATGTCCATGGGTCATGCATATAAATTCTTTGTTTACTTTACATCCCCATGCTATTCATAACTACCTATTTGTACTTTTTTTTTTTTAAAGATTTTATTTTTTTTTTCAGAGAGAGGAGAAGGGAGGGAGAAAGAGCAATGTATGGTTGCCTCTCACATGGCCCTCATTGGGGACCTGGACCGCAACCCAGGCATGTGCCCCGACTGGGAATCGAACCGGGACCCTCTGGTTCCCAGCCCGCGCTCAATCCACTGAGCTACACCAGCTGGGCCCTATTTGTACTTCTTAATCCCCTCACATCTTCACCCATTCCTCCACATCCCCTGCCCATCTGGCAACCATCAAAATGCTCTCCATACCCATGATTCTGTTCTACTTGTTGCTTAGTTTGCTTTTCAGATTCAATTGTTGAGAAATATGTATTTATCACCATTTTATTGTTCCTAGTTTATGATCTTTTTCTTAAATAAATCCTTTGAACATTTCATATACTAATGGTCTGGTGATGAAGAACACCTTTAATTTTTGCTTACTTGGAAGTTCTTTATCTGCCTTTCGATTCTAAAAGATAACTTTGCTGTGTAGAGCAATCTTGGTTGCAGTTCCCTGCTTTTCACGACTTTGAATGTTTCTTGCCAATCCCTTCTAGTCTGCTAAATTTCTGAGAAACTGGCCTTATGGGAACTCCCTTGTCAGTAACTAACTGCCTTTCTCTTGCTGCTTTTAAGATTCTCCCTTTATCTTTAACATTTGACATTTTAATTATGATGTGTCTTAGAGTAGGCCTATTTGCATCTTATTTGGGACTCTGTGCTTCTACACTTCCATGTCTATTTCCTTTGCCAAATTAGGGAAGTTTTCTTTCATTGTTTTTTCAAACAGACTTTTAATTTCTTGCTCTTTCTCTTCTCCTTCTGGCACCCCTATGATGTAAATGTTGGAACACTTGAAGTTGCCCCATAGGCTGCTTGTACTACCTCATGTTTTTTTGGATTCTTTTTTCTTCTCTTTTGTTCTAATTGCTTGTTTTTTGCTTCCTTATGTTCCAAATCACTTACAGGATTCTCAGCGTCATCCACTCTACTGCTGTTTACCTGTAAATGGTTCATTTTAATTAGTGTATCCTTCATTTCTGCC
Source organism: Micronycteris hirsuta (assembly GCA_004026765.1). NCBI lineage: Eukaryota > Metazoa > Chordata > Mammalia > Chiroptera > Phyllostomidae > Micronycteris > Micronycteris hirsuta. The sequence goes on along the minus strand of PVJI01022313.1, from coordinate 13,828 downwards.
TGGATCTTTTTTATGCTGTTGAGGTCCTCACTAAGTTTCTTGAACATCCTAATAACCAGTGTTTTGAACTGTGCATCTGATAGATTGCTTATCTCTATTTTGTGCAGTTCCTTTTCTGAAGTTCTGATCTGTTCTTTCATTTGGAAGATGTTTCTTTCTCTCTCATTTTGGCAGCTTCCCTGTGTTTGTTTCTATGTATTAGGTAGAGCTGCTAAGGCTTCCTGTCTTGGCAGCATGACCTAGTATAGTAGGTGCCCTGAAGGGTCCAGTGTCACAGCCTCCCCTATCACCCAAGCTGGTTACTCAAGGTGAGTCCTTTGTGTGGAATGAGTGCACCCTCCTCTTGTAGTTGAATCTTGATTGCTGCTGGCTATTCAATGGGAGGGGTTTACCCAGGCCAGTCAGCTGCAAGGACTGGCTATGACCACTGACCACCAACCTCTGCCCTCCATGGAGGAACAGCTATGCAGGCGTAGGGTGGTGGTGTTCCAATATGGTCTGTAGCGGTCCACTGGGTGTGCAAGCCAACCTCAAACCCCACCTGTGCACTGCCAGGGGCCATACTGTATGAGCTTTAAAGCAATCTGAGATGGCTGCTACTTTGCTGAGCTTGGAAATTCCCAGGCAAAGCCAAGCTGTGAATCTAGGCTGGCTGCTGCTAGTGCTGGGCCTGGTACTACTCACCTGTTGCTTGTTTGATAGGATTTAGGAAGTTGTGAAGCATGAGCCAAGACCAGCCATTCATATGGAAAAGTCATGTTAACAGTTTGGGTGTGCCTGTAACTTGGGTGGGACAGTCTCTCAGGGGATCTCCAAGGCAGGTGAAACAGTATTAGCCAAGTTGATGGATTCTTAGATATGACTCATGGCTCCATGAGGAGTGCGCTCAGTAAAGGGACAATGGCCTCTGCCTGCCCTTTTATCTGGGAGAAGTTGTCCCCCAGTTCCGACCTTGATGGTGGACACTTTAGTTCCTTCCTGTATGCCACTGATGTCTTTTAAGCTGCTACTCTGGTGCTACAGCTCAAAAAAGTGAGTCTGATTAAGGTGGTGTGTTGGGTTCTTTAAGGGTAACTGCTTGGGACATGAGAAGTTTCTTCCACTGACTCAATCAATCCCGGCTCGTTCTGAAGTCAGAAGTTATGGGGGACTTATCCCCCTTACATTGGAACCCTGGGCTGAAGGGCCTGGTATGGGGCTGGGTCTCCTCACAACCAAGATATCCCTCCCTAATTTTTATCCACCACACATGGGTGTGGGAACAGCCCTTTTTGCATCTCTGCCCCTCCTACCATCTAGATGGATGTGGGTTCTTGAATTCTGTACTTGTCAGACTTCCATTCAACTCGATTTCTGATGGTTCTGAGCAATGGTTATTCTCTATTTTAGTTGTAATTTTGATATGGTTGTGCAAGGAGGCAAGCTGTGTTTACCTATGTTGTCATCTTAACCTGAAGTCAAACTTTCAAATTAAAGCTGCCCTGGGCTCAAATTCTCATACCAACTCACTGTAAGACTTTCTAGAAATTACTCTACTTTCCAACCTTCATTTCCTCATACGTAAAGTAAGGATAACAATATGTACCTTCTCTAAACTACTTCACACTTTTGAGCCTCAGTTTGGAATGGAGATAATATATCCCTTCCAGCGATATTGTTGTAAGGATTTGGAAATTTATGTAAACAGTTTTTCATAATAAAATGTACACAATAGGTATTAATAGTTTCCCATCTCCTCCAATTCTCTTGTTCTTTTTAAATGTAAGAACATAAAGCCACTCAGTATTGTTAACCCTGCCCCAAACCTTGACAAGTAAAATCCACATGCATTTATTTAACCTCCTCATTTTATCTTTTGGACAAACCTAAGTGAATAAAGTACAGATCTATATCTCCATTTCCCATGTAAACTGAGGCTCAAAAAAACAGAGCAGCTCATATGGATCAGTAATGGAATTAAAAATGAAGCCCACATTTACCATAAATAGTTATCCTTGACTCTGATGTTACAGGACTAATAAATCAATTCTACTTATCAGAAAACTTGTAGTGTTTTCAGAAAACAAACCCAAAAACAGACCATGAATTTAATGACACTTTTTTCTAGAGACAGAAGCAGAGAAAGATGTAGGACGTAAAAATCCCTAAAAAGATGAAGTTTATTTTGAAAGAAAAGAAAGGAAAGGAAAAGAGAAAAGGAAGAGGAGAGGGAGAGAGAGAAAAGAGAAAAGAAAAAAGAAAAGGAGGAAGGAGAGGAGGGGAGGGAAGAAGAAAAAAGAGAAGAAGGAAAAGAAAGAAGAAAGGAAAAAAAGAGAGAAGAAAAAACAAAGACAGAAACACCCTCATGTATTTACATAAAAATCTAATTCCTGAGGTTGGAAATCAGTGTTTCCATTTTCAAATAAAAGTAGACATATTTAAATTTTTCCTTTGCAGCTCACTGTTCAAAAGTAATTCTTAGTAAAGAATTATTACTAATAACTTTAGGTATAATATGGCCATATGTTAATCCTTTCCAAAGAACCAACAAGATGGCGGAGCAGAAGAAGCAGCAGAGAAGAAGAAGAAGAAGCAGGCCTTCCGCAAGTTCACCTACCGCGGCGTGGATCTCGACCAGCTGCTACACAAGTCCTGTGAGCAGCTGACGCAGCTGTACCGTGCCAGGCAGCAGCGGTGACTGAACTGCAGCCTGCGGCGGAAGTAGCACTCACTGCTACAGCGCCTGCGCAAGGCCAAGAAGGAAGTACCGCCCATGGAGAAGCCTGACGCGAAGACGTACCTGCGGAAAAAGATCATCCTGCCAGACATGGTGGGCGTGTACAATGAAAAGACCTTCAACCAGGTGGCAATCAAGCCTAAGATGATTGGCCACTACCTGAGCGAGTTCTCTGCCACCTATAAGCCGGTGAAGTTTGGTCAGCCCGGCTTCGAGGCCACTGCCTCCTTCAGCCCTCTCAGGTAGACAATAAATGGTATGATTCTTGTTCGCTAATAGCAGCTAAAGTGTGACACTGTAATCAAATAGACATTCTAAACATTCCATTTTCAAATAAAAGTAGACATATTTAAATTTTTCTTTTTGCATCTCACTCTTCAAAAATAATTCTTAGTAAAGAATTATCACTAATGACTTTCTAAACATTCAGATAAAAAGAACAGGCAAGCTGAAATACTCATGCATTGATAAGCAGAAATGGCATAACCAATTTTAGAAAAATTTGGCAATTTCTTAAAATGTTACACATAGATTACTACATAACCCAGCAATTCTATTCCCAGGTAACAACAGAAGAGAAATGAAAATATGTCTACACCAAGGCTGTACACAAATGTTCAAAGCAACATTATTCACAATTAAGTGAATTGCAGCATTATCCACATTATTCCACAAAAATATGGAAAAACCCAAATGTCCATCATCAATCAGTAAATGGATAAACAAAATGGACTTACTCTTCAGCAATAAAAATGAAAAGTACTAAAACACGACAGAACATGAATTATCCTCAAAAACACTGTCAAATGAAAGAAGCCAAACACAAATGACCACATATTATACAATTTCATTTATATGAAATGTCCAGAAGAGGCAAATTATAGACATAAAATTTGTTATACATAATTTATAATTATGCCTGTAATTTGTTATTATCTATTATTATTAACAAATTATACGCATAATTTGTTATTATAACTAATAACAAATTAGTTATTGCCTAGTTAGGGATGGAAATGAGAAGAGACTGCAAAAGGTCCCAGATTTTTCTTTTAGGGATGATGAAAATATTCTAAAATTAAATTGTGGTGATAGTTGCAGCTTTGCAAATTAACTAAAAAAAATCACTGAATTGACACACTTAAAAACAAGAGCACTTAATGTTACATACATTATACCTCAATATAACTATGAAGGAGAAGGAGGCAAAGAGGAGCAGGAGGACTCTAGTGCCTGTGGGATGATGGATGAATGGATCTCAAAGAAGTAACCTGATCAGTCTCAAATCCAGGCTTGACTACTAAAATCCATATTCTTCCTACATCCAGAGAAGAAGCAATAGAAGCAATATATTTCAATCACTTTACAAGGACAAATTGAATGTGTTAGTGAAGCAGTACAAGGGACACATAGAAAAGATTCCTTTAAAACTGAGGTAAAGTTATGGTGAGAAAAAAAAAGAGGAATCAAACATAAGAAATTTCATCTGCAGAATGAAGAAAGTAAATACACAAAATCCAAACAAGGTGGCATGGGAAGCAGGACCCAGGTCTTATTTGACTATATGAAAGCTAAAACCAAATTAACTAAATAGTGAGGGTGTTCAAGCAAATTAAATTTGGCAGTTTGTCTCAAGAAATGTCTGTGGATAGTGTCCTGACCCAGATCTGCTATAGTGCAGACAGATTTATCAGGCTGTAATAGCTCCATAATACATACACTAAGATGATGCAGCTCACTTGGATTCACTCCAGGTTTATGGGTCAATCTTCAGATTATATTCTGTGTCTGATAAATATCTTCCTACAGAAGGAGAATGCACTGCTTGGTGAACACAGACAGTCCATTTCATTTGAAATTTACATTTCTCAATATATATCAATAATGTGACATCCTGCTTTATACCTCAGACATGAAACAATTTGAAACTTAAATTACTACTGGATGTAAATAAAAAACTGGACTTTTAAACATATCAATTCTGAGAACCAGCCTGGTACATAGTTCATCAGTTCCTGCCACACTTGAGAACTGACTCATCAAGCAGTCACAGCTTTCCCTAGAGACACTCTTCATCCCTGCTGCATGCCTCTGAAAACTGCAACTTGTATTGTGTTCCTTTTATAAACTGGATGAATGCTGTTTAGAAATCTGCAAATGTATTAAAATGTCCTCCCAATTCAACTGCTCATATTCATATTTCATAGATTCATGGTGCTGTTACATTAGCTTATTTACTAGCCAACATCCTCTGAGATGACCAGGAGGACATACATGCTTATTCCCAATAAAAGTGAGGCAGTGTAGTAAAAGTTAATTTACAAAAGGACATGCTGGTAATAAAAAAACTAATTTGGATTAGAATCCAGGTCTTTGATCTCCAAATACAGTCACTCCTTCTACTTCAGACACTGCAACTGTCTAAAAGGTCAACTAAATAAAACCAAGAAAGCCTATGTTTCTGCCAGGAAAACCAATGATTATCTTTTGCAGTCTTATGAGAAGTCAAAGAAATCTTCTAATAAATAAGAAAGATAATCTTGCAGGGATCAAGACAGATGATACTATAGAGAAAAATGCTCAAATATGAATAAAGGAGCCTGGACAGTTGGACAGTTGATTGGGCATCATCCCGCAAAGTGTAAGGTCACCAGTTCATTCCTAGTCGGGGCACATACCTGGATTGTGGGTTCAGTCCCTAGTAGGGGCATGTAAGAGAAGCAACTGACAGATGCTTCTCTTCCTCTTTCTTCTTTTCCCTTCCCCTCTATCTAAAAATAAATAAATAAAATCTTTTTAAGTAATATCTTAATATAGGAGAGAAATTAAAGACTTATACATAATAGTGAAGAAAGTGCTAACAGAAATAAATGGTTCAATTTGGAGCCAAATAAGAATTTCAACTTTATATGTAAATGAGAACAAAGATGCACCTTCTTCTGGAGTCTTGTTAAAAAGCCTAAAGCTTTTTGTATTCGTTATCAAAAAGATAAACCTTTTGATAAAAAATTACCTTCTATATGGTAGGCTTCTTGTAATACAGGCTTTCCCTGCTAGGTCAGTGTTCTAGGAACCCGTCTTATCAGTGTACCAGCTGGCATTGTTGCGAAAGGCTGTATTTGGCTCTTGAGAATGTTTTTTGAAGACTCTTGAAACATATTTCCCATTTCATGATGGTTGACTTAGAGCACATCTGCCCACACAGCCCGAGTGCTTCGCAGTTTTTGATGAGATAAAACTGGCATGACACCCGTGCCCCACCCTCCCTATTCACCAGATTTTGCCCTAAGTGACTTTTTTGTGTGTCTGTTCCCAGATGAAAAAAGTCCTCAAAGGGAAACGTCTTGCCAGTGAGGGAGAGGTAAAACAAAATCAGCAAAAGCATTAAAAGGCATCAAAATTGATGAGTTCAAACACTGTTTTGAGCAGTGAAACAAAGATCTTGATAAATGTATTTCATCAAATGGAAAGTACTTTGAAGGTGACTGAAGTTTAAACATGTAAGAATAAATACACAATTTTTTTAATGGATTTTCCTGTTTCTGGATTTTTTTAAAATTTATTTTATTTATTTTTAGAGAGAGGGGAAGGGAGGGAGAAAGAGAGGGAGAGAAACATCAGTGTGTGGTTGCCTCTCACATGGCCCCCACTGGGGACCTTACCCGCAACCCAGGCATGTGCCCTGACTGGAAATCGAACTGGGACCTTTTGGTTCCCAGCCCACACTCAATCCACTGAGCCACACCAGCTGGGTAAATACACAATTTTTTATAAATAAATTCTGGGGTTTTAGTGTCCCCCCTCGTAGTTAGGTAAAGGTGAATTTATGTTCTGATTCCATTACAAAAGTGGTATTAAGAAGCAAAATATAACCAAGGACACTGAAATTGAGAAAAGGCTGACAGTGACCAGTGGGGAGAGGGGAGGGGATAATGGGGGAAAAGGGTGAAAGGTTTACAGGAACAATTATAAAGGACACATGGACAATAACAAGAGGGGGTGGAAACAGGGAAAGGAGGTAGGGAGGGCTGGGGTGGTGAGGAGGGGTGGGGGAAAAGGCAGAAAACAGTACTTGAACAACAATTTTTTAAAAAGGTTAAAAAAAAAAGTAGTAGTATACTATTGAGGCAGGAGATAATCAGGAAGGAGGAAACTCCAGAGGTGCCCCAGGGCTGAGATAAAGGACATGGATACATGACAGAGACCTTGTTCTAAGACTGGTTGTTCCTGCTTTTTGGGAAGGCACTGAATCACAGTGAATCATGAATGCACCTGCGCAGAAGACACTACATGACCCTGCTTCATTACAGTGGCATTATAATAAATTAACATTGTGCAACCTCCTTCTCCAATGGCCAATCAAGGAAAATCATGGGAGACCACATGCGCAATAGCTTTACAGTAATATAACTACTCGCACATGTGCAATAAAATCTCGCCAAAAACTAGCCAGGAAATATCCGCCCTATAAGAATAGAATCCCTCCAGTCCTGGAAGTCAATCTCTGCTTGGAGTTGGCCTGCTCCCATGTTCTGTGGAATGTACTATCACTTAATAAATCTGCTCTCTCTTTCTGCTATAAACTCTGTGTTTGGTTCAATTCTTTGTCCACAATTACAAAGAACCTGGTTACCTGTGTCTACCTGTGACACTATGATTCAGCAATTCCATCCTATGTATAAGTATCTAAAAGAAATTAGAGCATGCGTTCACCAACAGATTTGTACAAGAATGTTCATAGCTACTTTATAATAACCAAAAATTGAAAATAACCCAAATGTCCATGCAGACAAGAATGGATTCATACATTCTGGTGTATTCATACAGAAGAATACTACACGGCAATAAAAATAAAAATAAATTAAAAAAAAAAAGAATTGCTGATACAAGCCACAATATGCACGAACCTCACAGATGTCATGTTAAGTAAAAGAGGCCAGACAGTAAAGTACAAAATTAACTGATGGGGAAAAAAGTTGGAACTGGAATAGGTATGGGGATATAGGAGGAAGAGATAATTGAGAAGAAATAAAAGGAACCTTCTGGGGTGTTGGAATTGTTTTATATCTTGATCTGGGAGGTGGTTACATGAATAAAAATTTGTCAAGCTCATACGTACTGTACTTTATGTATTAATATGTTATACTGCAATAAAAAAAAGTTGGCATAAGATATTTGGAACCTTTTATACAACTCAAAACCTCCTTTAATCTTAAATTTTAAAAACAGAACTATTCCAAGAATGTAACTATAAATGAAAAAGTGATTTTACACTAAAATTAGCTCACAGTAGATTCAACCAAAATAATCACAAAGATACATCTTTCAAATTTTGTTCTACAATTTCTCTTAGTTTCCTGTATGCTTCCAAAGGTTGAGCACAGCAAAACATCAGGGTAATCTCTATCTAGCTTCATTTCAATTATATCACCTTCCAGAAATAAAATAAGAAATAAATCCAAGTCTCTCAAAGAACAAGTATGGTCATCTACTGAGAGGGGAAGTGATGAAGTAAGAGGGCTACAGGAGAGAGGAAGTTTTTAAATAACTGCTATGAGAAAGAACTAACTAGGAACAAAGAAGTGCTCAGCATCACAGAGCCAGGCATGTAAAAATCAAATTAATTATCTATGTCTGAGTATTGGTTAAACAGATAGAATTAAGAGAAAAAGTAGAAAGCAGCTTAACGTATTTCAAAAGTTACAAAAGAGAGTCCAGGCTAGATAAGAACATTAAGGAAGGAAGGCGACAAAAAAGGCTTCGAAAGTCTAAAGGGTCCTACAAGACTGAGAAGAAATTGTCAATGCCTTTTATTTTTACTTTTAAAAAAGATAAAAAAGCTCAACAACCATATGCAAAAATTTATGAATAGGTCTTTAATGGCAAAGTACCATTTCTTTTTTTTTTAATTTTTAAATTACTTTATTGTTGTTCAATTACAGTTGTCTGCATTTTCTTCCCTCCCCCCCCCATCCAAACCGACCTCCCCTCCCTTGCTTCCACCCTCCCCCTTGGTTTTGTCCATGTGTCCTTTATAGTAGCTCCTGAAAACCCTTCTCCCCACAGTCCCCTCCTCCCTCCTCTCTGGCTATTGTTAGATTGTTCTTAATTTCAATGTCTCTGGTTATATTTTGCTGCTTTTTTCTTTTGTTGATTATGCTATTTATTTTATTTATATTATTATTTACACAATGGAATGTTGCTGCCTAACAATTAAAATTTCTTTTTTTTACGGTTACTAAAAAGCTTCCAAATAAAAAAGGTCAAGTGTTGGTATTACCACAAATCTATATATCCCTCATTTCTATGTAAATCCAACAATTTTTAAAAATATTTTGAATCAACGTAGGAAGCTCCAAATTACTTAGTCAACGAACCACTACCAAAAATCTTCCTGTAAGTGAATCGGTCACCTGACACATCAATATACCACCCTTTAAAAGATAAGCATTCTTTTTTTACTGTGTTTGTTTATATTTAAAATGAGGTCATAGGACAAAAGAATTATTTCCTATTTCCAAGCTCCGTCTAGGTTGACCTTAAAATGAAACTGATCAGTAACAATAGGTAAGGAAGTAATAAGGTAGAAAGGGAAAAGGTGGCTGAAAAGATTTAGGAACAAATAGCACAATAAAAAAAAAAAATCTCAGGAAAGAATGGCTATTATCAAACATATCTGAAACAACAATGAAATAATCTTTAGTAAATAGGCTTAAAGGATAACAATAAAGTTTAGTCTACAGTATGAATCTAAATTACTCAATTTGGTATAATTAAAGTACCATTGATTAAATGTCTATAATTTTCCCCATAGCTCTCCTGTTATGGAACACACAAAATTGACATACCCCTGCCCTGAAGACACTTAATAGTATATAAAAGAAAGCCCCATCTGAATTATCAACTTATCCCAATACAAGTAGTCTTTAATTAGGTGCCAAGCAAGTAAAATAAATTCATAGTAGGATATTTGCAACTTAACCTATATGATTATTTTTCTTGGTAAAGGTTACCTTAGAAAGAGATGATTATTTGGGGAAATCGATTAACAAAAAAAGGATGATTATGTAAAAAATCACTATCAGGAGTATGACAGGAGTACCTGATATCTCTGGGAAGCCTGGCTATGGCAGGGTCCAGAGAAGCTATACTCCTGCTGAAGGGTGGTGGCAGTAGGAGATTTGGGTTTAATATGTCAAAGGAATTATACTAAAATACATATACATGCATACACCACTTATATATGCAGAAACTTTGTCTTGATTAATAAAAGTTCAGTATCGGTTTTGGGTGATGGTTACTATTCTTTTAATGCAATACAGCAAGTCTATTAGCAAACTTTCCCAAAGCTATGTAAATTAAACTAGGACTTACAGTACAATGTAAAAAAATGGCAGCCAGGTTCTCCAAAATTAAGATATATTTACCTGTAACTTACTCTGTACTAACTATGCTGCTAGTACTGGCCTTATACCCTCAAAACATACATATCAAAGTGTCATCTCTTTAATTCCATCACTCAGCTTACACATAGAGCCTAAGAAGTATTTCTTACTTGTTGCCCTCTTTTCAGCATTGCAAATACAAATTTTCAGCCACCAGTGATCTGCTTCAAAAGAACTTCTGTAACACAGAAACCATTCATACTATTCACACTAGCACTATCAGTAGTGCTAGTCATCCGTTTCTACCCATATCATATGTTAAATGGGCTGGTATGGGAAGCTTCTCACCATCTACCATGATTCACCTATTCTAACATATACATTTTTCCCTTATGTTAACATTTCTGAGATAAAGAATCAATAGCATTTTATAACTGTTCTGGACAGATAGCAATTAAACATAGCTGTCATGGTTCATCCACTAATTCAATCATAGCTGTTCACCATGTACTGAGTTATCTGCATTGTTAGTTATATGCACGTGGAGTTTAACTACCTTTAAAGAGTCGCTTAAAATATTATTCTATAATTTGGCATTGATCACTTCTCAGTTTTTTGCTAAAATCAAGTGTATAATTTGGCATTGCAATGAAATTACTGTGCACAAAGGTACAAAAATTGAGATTAGTAAGTGAAATACTCTTTATTGCTAATAATAATCCCAATTCCATGTTTTCTTACAAAGCAATAATGTTATTTATAGGATATGGGAACAGCCACAAGTAAATGAAGCTGTATTAAGTTTTGTTACTGAGATACATACAAAAGAAAAGCCTATCACATGCCAAGCAATGCAAATTAAGGCAGAAGAAATTGCCAAATCTCTGGGAATAGATAAAAGATTTCAAAGCAATGAGTGGCTGGTGCAACCAATTACAGACTGCATATGCATATGGCATATGTTCCCTTCTTATTAAACACAAAATAGTGCTGTCTTCCATTAAAGGAAAATCAGGTTCCATGAATCAAGATTTTTTTTAATCCATACCCTTCATTCCTGTTCTTCCTTCCAGTCCTCATTTTAGGATGCACCACCATTCATTCAATTATTAAAGTCAGAAACCTGGAGATCATCTTTGACTCATCCCTCTCCCTCGTTGTCTACTCTATCTCCAAAACACATACAGAATTGGAACACTTCTCATTTTTACCTCTATTACAACCATGGCCCAAGGCACTATCACTTGGACACTGCAAAAACCCTAATCCTCCCCTCTTCCATTCCACCCCCACCACAATCCAATATTCATACAACAGATAGGGCAGAAGTTCTCAACCTTGGCACTACTGACATTTTGGACCAATAATTCTGTTATAAGAACCTGCGCTATGCATTGTAGTATGTTTAGCAGCATACTTGACCTCTACCCCCTAATACCAATTGCATGCACCATCATCCCTAGCTGTGACAACCTAAAATGTCTGCAGATATTGCCATACGTTCCCTAGAAAGCAAAATCACCTGCAGCTGAGAACCACTGAGTTAGAACAATGTTTTTTAAATGTTTCTCATTTTACTTATAATAAACTCTGCACTCCTTAAGAGTTCTTGCTGACCCTAACATAATCTACATAATCCAGACTCTGGCCTACCTCTCTAATCTCGCGTGACGCCACTACATTCTTCTTGCATTTTGCTCCCTCCAGTCACTATGACCATCTCTCAGTTCCTAAAATATAAGAGTCATTTCTGCTAAAGAGATTGTTGCCTTTGCTCTCCCTTTCCCTAGACCATTCTTGCCCAGGTTCTATGCCCGGCTCAGCTTAAATTTCACATCGTCAGAAATGCCTTTCCTGAATTCCCCTATCTAATATATGTATCCCATTATTACCCATCATAGCATCTCACATTTATTCTCCTTTTAGCATTTACCACAGTATATGGTTATTTTATGTTTACCTAATTATTGATCATTTCTCACAGGAGGATAAATATCTTGTCTGCCTTATTTCCAGCATCTAGTTGAGATAAAATGAACAAATTTGTAACTGGCAAACCTTAAGTACTAGATCAGCTGGCATCGATGATAATCTCAGAATCACCCCCTCTTATTCTCCAACTATTTTTATGATCATTTCCCCTTGAAATAGAGAAGACAGAGGTGGGGACAGAAAGAGCTTAACAAAGCCCCTAACAAGAGAATCAGCCTGTCCTTTGAAGCCAATCATTGACTTCTCTCTAGCTATGAAAAGTCCTAGATGGCATCTTCTTCCAATATAGCGCACAATGGCGCACAATGACGCCTGTTTTGTCTATACTGAAAAGTGTTGTTTAGTACAGCTACTTTCATTAATTATCTTGGCTAGATCCTCGGGATAATTTGCTGCAGCTTCTGTATCAGCACTTTGATGTTACAAAACAGCTTCTTTCCTCAAACCTCATGAACCAACTTCTGCTAACTTCAAACTTTTTTCTGCAACTTCCTCACCTCACAGCCTTCATGGAATTGAAAACAGTTAGGACCCTAATCTAAATTAAATTAGGCTAAAAGGAATATTGTAACTGGTTTGATCTTCCAGACCACTAAAACTTTCTCTAATCAGCAATAAGGCTGTTTGGCTTTTTTATCATTCATATGTTCACTGGAGCAGCACTTTTAATTTCCTTCAAGAACTTTTCCTTTGCATTCACAACTTGGCTAACTGATGAGCGCAAGAGACCTAGCTTTCGGTATATTTCCGCTTTCAACATGCCTTCCTCAGTAAGTTTAATCATTTCCAGTTTTTGATTTAAAGTGAGAGGCGCACGACTTTCTTTCACTTCAACACTTAAGAGGCCACTGTAGGGTTATGAATCACCCTAATTTCAGTATTGTGTGTCTAAGGAAACAGGAAGGCCCAAGGAGAGGGAGGGAGATAGGGGAGCAGCTGGTCAGCAGAGCAGTCAGAACACACGTAACATTTATGGATTGCCATCTTATATGGACATGGTACGTGGTGCCCCAAAAGAATTACCATAGTAACATGGAAGATCACTAATCACAGATCACTATAACAAAGATTATACAATGAGAGTTTGAGGTATTGAGAGAATAACCAAAATGTGACAGACATGAACTGTGCAAATGCTGTTGGAAAAATGATGCCAACAGACTGTTCAATGCTGGGTTGCCACGAACCTTCAATTTGTGAAAAGCACAATACTGCGAAGTACAATAAAACAAAGTGCAATAAAAAAAGGTATGCATCTGTTAATATTCAATTTCTGAACCCATCTTTAAATTAACCTTGAAGGGAAAAATCTAAATTACTGTTTAACAATATCAGTGTTGGTTACCAAAAATACCTACATCTCTAATACAAATTTACTTACAGAAAATAAAACAGTAAACTGAGTCCATGATTAGATTAAAAAAATAACAAAGGACAAAACATTTATAAACTAAAAAGTCTACGTAACTTTTAGTTATTTAGAACAAAATGATTTATCTTATATTCCTTTTAATCTTTTTTTTCCATTTTTTATTTTTTTTATTTTTTTAACTATATTTTATTGATTATGCTGTTACAGTTGCCCCATTTCCCCCCTTCTTTCCCCCCTCCCTCTTACCCCCCTTTCCCCTCCCTTTAGTTTTGTCCATAGGTCCTACACATAAGTCCTTCTGCTCCTGTACTTCCTATACTGTTCTAACCTCCCCTTGTCTGTTGTCTACCTCCCATTTATGCT
>PVJI01022312.1:0-25483 GCA_004026765.1 Micronycteris hirsuta | reverse complement strand
CTTTGCATGCTAGTGACTGGTTTCCTTACTTAAGGACTTTGCTGTAAGAGGAGGCTTCGTCTGTTCTTCTGATGATCATACCCTTTCGTTTGCATTCAGATCACTTCATTCATCTTCATTACTTATAATGAATCATAATCTTACCTAAACATACTTATGTGACTCTTTCCTACCTGTGTTCTTACTAGTAATGCTTTTCCCAGCTCCATGTTGGTATTCTGCAGAACACATAGGAATCAGGGGAACCATGGAAGGAAGGTGTATGTTACGACCCCTTATTCACATTTCATCTCTCTGTTCAAACTTAATTTTTTCTTAACTTGGTAGAATTTTTCTGTATTGGTCTTCTGAGTTCTTTAGAGCATGTGTTATTTTTGAAGACCCACCAAATATGTCTCTCCTTATGCAGTAAACATTCTTTTATGTGCTTATATTAATCTTCCTTCCTAATGTTCGTTTCTGGAGGCAAGAACTGCATGTGGCTCACGTAGGGCCCCCCCCGTGGAGCCAAGCACACACATACCTCAACCAAAGTGCTCGGCTACTGTACACAGGGCAGTGCTCACCATGTGCAAACATTTGCTTGGATTATTTTAGTCTTCACAATAGCTCTGAAAGGTAGATTATATCGTTAACCTCAAGATTAAGAAACTTGCCCAAAGTCATCCAGTTACTACTACATGGCAGAGCCTAAGTCTGAGCAACATCAGTTCCCCGTGTTTAACTGCCCCCCACATCTCTCCGGGGAATTGGAGTTCTGCCTCCTCCCTGCCCCTCCACTCTTTGCCGTCTGTCCTCACTGTCACTCTTTGCCGTCTGTCCTCACTGTCACCGCATGCTGTCCCTCTGTCCTTCACTTCTTGCCCAGCCCATCACCACCTGTCTGCTCAGCCTTCCTTGCTTTCCCGTTCTGTCTCAACTTTGTCCTCTTCCAGTCCTTTCCCACCTTCCCAGTGACCCCTCCCAGCTCATTTTCCTGGCCCTCGTTTTATTTTTCTAACCTCTTCCCTTTCTTTTTTAAAAACAGCATTCAGTCCTGAAAATGGACCCTATGGCTCTTTGGCAATGTTCGATCATAATAACCATATGAGATGTTAGTTGGCTAGGTGAGGACAGACGTAGAATATGGAATTGAAATAAACATGGAGAATCATTTTGCTTTTTCTGTTAGAAACATAAATAATGAGCAACTAGAATGTCTTGATGTCCATAATTTGTAAGTAGCTAAAGAGAGAATAACTGAAAAGCACGTGCGCGCGCACACACACACACACAGGCACACCAGTTCTGTGCGCTGATTGAGCATTTTTGGCAGGCAGCAGCGACAACACCAGCATCGGAGCTGTCGCCATGCAGGAGCACAGAGAGGCTCATCGTTTTGTCTCCCCTCGTTTGTGCCGTTGTGTAGAGAGTTGCTGTGGAGATAACCGTGCATGGATATGAATTATCACTGGAGTCTCATTTGGATGTCTGGGCTTAGGCATTTGGCTTCTCTCTCCAAATTCAGAAGTTATGGCCATTCATCATTATAAATAAGACTTTTAAAAGAGGACAAAGCTATAAAATAAACATTTGAGAGCAGTGTTGGAAATGCCTGGCTGAATAAATTGCCCTGCTAATTAGCTTTGAACTCCAAACCTCATTTAAATACTCTCCCTTTTTTTCTCTCTATAAAGAAAGGAAGACAAGAGGGGGGGAAAAAAAACCCTAACAATTATAGTAGATTGTAAGCAAAAATATAGCAAGAATATTCTGATAAGAGATATTTCCACATAGAAAGTACAAAAATTGGGCAAGTTCTTGCAGCTGCTCAGTGTCACTTGGAAGAAGAAGAATGAAATAAATAGACTTTGTAAGCCTGTGGGAGGGTGTGAGTAAGTTTTGACTGCTGAGGTGTTCACGGAGATCCAGCATCTACCTATTAAACACAGGAATGGCTCCCAAGGTCCCCTGTGGCTTCTGCCTTTCCCTTCCAGCAGGACGAGGCTGTGTGCTGCCTTGGACCGTAGCTGACTCAGTAACAGCATCCTCACACGGATTATATTACGAATACTGTGTACCATTGCATAGAAGGATCTCACTGATTTCTCACAATTGCACAAACTGTATTATAAAACCCTGGCCTAGAAATCTGAGCGACCTTGGCAGCGCTATGTTCTGTGGCCAGACCCACCTAATATATTTGCCTGTGTGACAGCTGGGGTGGCCTTCCTGGGCCTATGCCACTTAGCTGGGCCCAGGGCTGTGAACGCAGAACGAAAGCCCAGCTGTATCTGGTCAGGGGACCCGTGCAGCACAGATGTAGCTGTCCCCACGAGCAGAGCCCCAGCTTTGACCTGCCCCAGTGGCCTGCCTGGTCTTTCTGGGCTGAAGTCCCTGGAATAGATTTTTTTTCTTTTAAGAAAATAATCTTGCACATGTTCCCTTCTTCAAAAAAAATAAAATAAATAAAACGAATGCTACCTCCCATTCCCTACCAAAAGCAACATGGGGATAGCCATTGTACCACATCTCATAATCGCGCAGATTCAAAAATCACAACCACAAACTTAGCTCTTAAAACATGACCCTGGCCCGGCTGGTGTAGCTCAGTGGATTGAGCGCGGGCTGGGAACCAGAGGGCCCCGGTTCGATTCCCAGTCAGGGCACATGCCTGTGTTGCGGGCCAGGTCCCCGGTGAGGGCCATGTGAGAGGCAACCATACATTGTTCTTTCTCCCTCCCTTCTCCTCTCTCTGAAAATAAATAAATAAAATCTTAAAAAAAAAAAAAAAAACCATGACCCTGGACTGCAAAACTCAAATCTATCACCACCTGTGTGACATGCAGGCCAGTTTTATGTTAATGAAAATTTTTTTTTGCATTTTTACTCATCAGAAAACCCAACAACTGAAGAGAAAACAAAGGTGTTCATTTTGAAGTAAGACTGGCACTTAAATCTGTAACTCTTACTTGGAAGAAAAAAAGTGAAAGTTCCATTTTGGACACTGCAAATGGCAGTGCCAGCTGTTGTCACAATATTTCTGACCACTGTGGAGAATTAACTCCTGCCCAGCAGGTCCACAGGCTGAGCAGGAACGGCCATGGAAGTGGATGCGGGTGCCTGGGTGCTTGTGCTCCGCCGTGGAGAGACTGGGCGGGAGACCTCTGCCGAACCGGGTGTGTGGCCAACGCCAGGTTATCACGCCCATGGATCACTCACTTTGTGGATTATCTGCAGAAACTTGAACCCCAAACTTGCGTTCTTCTGTCTCCTGGCCCTCTTCCTCTGTGGTGGTATAGTCACCAAATGCAATCTCGTTGGAGTGGAACCTTGCCGTGAATATTCATTACGGGCTCCTAGAGTCCAGGCAGAAGGCACTGAGAGGCCTGGTTTTAAAGCACTTACTCTCTGTTTTCCACAGTGGCTGCACTAGTCTGCATTCCCACCAACAGTGCACTAGGGTTCCCTTTTCTCCACATCCCCTCCAGCAGTTATCCGTTGCTTTGTTGATGATGGCCATTCTGACTGGTGTGAGGTGGTATCTCATCGTGGTTTTAATTTGCATCTCTCTGATGGCTAATGATGTTGAGCATCTTTTCATATGTCTCTGGGCCCTCTGTATGTCCTCTTTCGAGAAGTGTCTGTTCATGTCTTTTGCCCATTTTTTAATTGGATTTTTTTTCTTCCTGGAGTGGAATTTCCTCAGAAAAATAAGAATGGAACTGCCTTTTGACCCAGCAATTCCACTACTGGGATTATACCCTAAGAACCCTGAAAAACCAATTCAAAAGAACTTATGCACTCCAATGTTCATAGCAGCACAATTTACAATAGCCACGTGCTGGAAACAACCTAAGCGCCCATCTACAAATGAGTGGATCAAGAAACTATGGTACATTTACACAGTGGAATTCTATGCAGAAGAGAGGAAGAAGGAGCTTATACCCTTTGCAACAGCATGGATGGAACTGGAGAGCATTATGCTAAGTGAAGTAAGCCAGGCAGTGAGGGACAAATACCATATGATCTCAACTTTAACTGGAACCTAATCAACAAAAGCAAAAAGCAAGCAAAACTTAACCAGAGACATTGAAATTAAGAACAACCTAACAGTAGCCAGGGGGGAGTGGGGAGGGGACAATGGGGAGAAGGTTTTCAGGAACCACTATAGAGGACACATGGACAAAACCAAGGGAGGGGAGGGAGGCAGGGAAGGGAGGTGGGATTGGAGAGGGAGGGGAGGGGAGAGTGTGCAGACAACTGTAATTGAACAACAATAAAGTAAAAAAAAAAGGTTGTGCATGCTGAGAGTGGCATCTCAGCAAAGCTTCATGAGATGTAAAGACAATCATTAACACATCTACCATCTGATTTCACCTCCTTACAGCATTTTACTTAATAAATAAGAAGGTTCTTAACTTGGAAAATAAAAATAAAAATAAAATAAAGCACTTACTCTCTCTGCAGAAGCAGGGACAATGGGCATGGTGAAACAGACCTGGGTTTCCCAATCAGGTGGGGCCTGGATTCAAACCCTAGTTGTTGTTTTTTTTTTTTTAAAGTATGGCTTTGGGCACATCACTTACATTTTCTGAAGCTTGGTTTCCTTTTCTATAAAACATCGGTGTTAGTGCTACATTACAGAGTCCTTTTGAGAATTAGAGATGTTTATACATTCCCTAGATCACTCCGTGATAGCTGTATTTCCAGAATGGATATACCTCTTTGTATATGTTCTACAGGACAGACTAGGGAAAGTGCCATCTGAACAGTGCCGTCCGAGGAGTCCCCAGGCCCTCGGGAGGCAGGAGGCTGAGTAAAGTGGCCCCGTTCACGGGGCCCAGTGAAGGCCGGGCCTGTGGGTGCGACTTCACTAAGCAGGCACAGGGAGAAGGCATTCTGGCCGCAGGTGGGGGTCACACCAAGGCATGAAGACAGGCATGCATGTGGCATTTTCAAGGCAAAAGATTCGGAAGTTTTTGGTACAATTTGGAGACCTGGAGCAGCAGGCCCACTAGGAATTCAAAGCCGAGTGACTGCTACCCAGAGTGAGAGAACAATCACAAGGGCGCTTTCCTCCCTTCGCACCTACGCCACATTCAGGCAGTCCTGCCTTTTCCTTGCACCGTGTTCCTATCAGGGATTTTGAAAAGGCAAAGCTGCAAACAGGACCCCTTTCACACCTGCACTTGGTAGCCTCTGTGAAGCTATTGGAGCTGCGAGATGGAATGATACCGCAAAAGGCCGGCTGGCTTTGTGAGGCCAGCAAGTCCACGCGGTGGATCACGGTGGGGAAAATGAGGGGCTAATATTGAGAAAGAGCAGGATTAGGATAGAGAAAAGTAAAACATAGTGAAATAGGGAGAGGGACTGCTTATAATTCAGGTTAAAACCATATAGGAATTATATTGATTATTGGAGCCATGTATCTGAGACGTGAATTGACTGGGGTCTGTTTCTGCTGTTGGTTGGAGGACAGGAACGTGTGTTCAGGAAGGTGCTGAAGCAGGTTTTCTGCTGCAGGCAGACGGAGCGGAGTGAACCCGGGGAGGTGGCCCTGTGGGTAGACTGTGGTTCCACTCGCCCCAAGGCAATGTTTGTATGCAGAGGAAGGAGTGATTTAGAATGATGTTAAGGAAGTGCTAGTAATTTACCAATGGTAAATTATGAACTGACGCTGGCAAAGGCTGGTTAGGATCAGATTTCCTTTTTGCGGCTGATTTAGAAAAACAATCCTTGGTTTCTCCAAGGATTTGCAATGGGTTAAATATTATTTTAGGGAGCACATTGTGGCATCACCGCTTAAAGGTACTTCTAAGAGAAAGCTTTATAAATTGGGTAACCTAAAACAATATTTTATGTGCATTCGAATGCAAGATAAGGGAATCACACATCCCGTTGCCTGGATAAAGGTTTTGAGAGTTAAATGGGAATATGGCAAACAGTGGGCAAAAGTTGACTTAAAAACACAGATAAGCCTGCAAGTATTTAAAGGGTGGAGGCATCAAAGTCTGTAAGAAATAGTTTGGATCACCACAAATAAAGTAATGGAATGTGTAATGGGAACTCAGGAAAAAGTCGTATTACTGTGTAGAAATTCCAGTATTTGCTACATTTAAGATAAAATGGAAACAATGTTTTCCAAGGGTTGGCGCTTTATCTTCCCAGGAGTGATGGGGCCTTTCGGAGACTCTGTGGGCAGCTAGCAGGTGTTGCTGCCAAGTGCGCCCGAGGGGGTGGGAGGTGGAGGATTCCCCGCACTGAAGGAAAGTGATTGCTCAGAATAAAGCCAGCCTTTCTTCCGAATGGAGCAGGGACTCGGTACATCATACTGCCAGGGAAAATGTGCTTTTAATAGTAGGTATAAAATTGGGGGATTATCAAGTAAGTTTTTGAAAGCTACTGCCTAAATACTTAAACTTTCGCAAGTTCTGATTAAAAAAAACAATGGAAACCCATGTCAATTGAGGGTTTCATGCCTTAAAATTAGTTTTTTGTAGTGACATGGATAAATACAATACAGTTTCAGAACTGTGTATGTGACTCTCCAGGAGGACTGTGGTATCCAGTGACGATGAGTGTGTGGAGGGGTCTAACACATACTTGGATTTTCTAACACATTATCTATTTGTAATTAATGGGATCCATATACTGAGACAGCGGAAAAGAAAGTAAACTTTTAGGGTCTGGTAATGCTCGTAAATTTAGAGCAAAAGAAATGTTTCTGAAAGTTCCATATGTATACATGTGTCCAATTACCAGTGTTTTGTGCACATTTTACACGTGTATTAATCTTGAACTATTTCTTCCAGCTTTCTCTTGCCCAGACAGACCAGGATTATGCTAGGAAAATACTACCGAGGTGGACACACTGTCCTTGTCCTGTCCACACTGCAGCAAACCTCCATCAGGGCAGGGCTGAGCTGCCTGGGGGGCAGCTAACAGGGTTTTACGTAGTCAGCACGGGGAAGCCTTTCGAGAGGCTGACGCTGAGCCCACGGAGCAGAAGGGGACTCTTCCAGTTTCCTGGGACTGTTCCTCACTGCCGCAGAGACTAGGTGCTCCCGTGGGCGCCCAGTAGATGCTCCCAAGAATGCAAGTCCCACAGGACAGCACATCCTTTATCTACTTACCCCGGCCAACCTCCCCGTAAACCCTATAGCCGGGCCCTTTTAGGAACTCGGAGGGGACCCCAGGAATGAAAGGGCGTGGCATCACCACAATTGCATCTTCAGGCTCTCTGACCGATGAGCCCCTTCTCTTCCCGTTGGTCTCTTAGGAGCCACGCCCTGGCTCATTGGATGTGGCGGGAGGGTCATTCTCAGGGGGAAAGCAGAGGGTGAACATATGTTCTCACTTCCTCATAAAGTTCTCGCTTCCTCCATACCCCGCGTGCTGGGTTCTAGTAGCTCAACAAGTAGTGGCACCATTTTCAAACTCCTCATATCCAGAAACCGACTCTCGTTAAAGACCTGTGAGGGGAAAAACCATCTCATGTTTTCTTCTGTCTAAAACACCTCAAGCACCATCAAGCACGGATGGAGATATATAAAGGTGGTAGCACCCAGCAGACACACCACCTCCATTACTAAGCCTAGCTCTCCCGACCATTCACTCAGTGCTCTGTCTCCTGGAAATTTGCTGGGAGGCAGTCACGGACTTTTCGATGTGTCTTCGGGCACAGCTTAGCATGAACAGGCGGGTGAGACAGAGAGCTCACCGCTGTAAGTGCAGTTGATGTGCAGCGAGCTGATCCTTAGACACGCTCATGACATCCTCACACGGAACTTAGAAATCTAGTTAGCCAAGAGTTGCCGTGAAATGTTGGGTTTTTTTTATTTCTGCTTATTGTCCCTTATAGATAAGTGACCTGCACTGAAGGGATTCACCTGTACAGTAAAAATTCATTAATTCTTTCTGGGGAGGTGCTTAGTCATCAGAGCCAAACATGTAAATGGTTGGAATTAAGTTTCCAATTGAGTGTCCCTCTTAGGTGATGAAAACTCTACCTCTTGGTGTTTCTATTTTTTAATATCTCCCATCTCACTCAGGCAATATGTCAGCCTCTGCATTCTATTGTGTCACAGGTAGGGGACAAAGTGACATATCTTCCAGTTCCCTTTTTTAGGAAATAGATTCCATTGTAAGGGTAGAGATATAACTCAAGGTACTTGTTGCTTTTATAGACAAGCAAGAATGGGGAGGGAAAATCATAGCCAGAAGACAGGTGTGCCCATGCCACAGTCAGGTCACTCTGTCTAGCTAATACGTACTTCTAGAATGTTCCAGACACCTGTGTGTACCAGGAGGTGTGCACACAGAAAAAGAATACAGCAATGAACTCCTTTGAGAGTGATATGGTGTGGCTAAAGGGCGAATATAAATTTTCTTCCCTACCTCCTGAAAGATTTATGAATTATTTATTAGCTAATTTTTCCACCAAGATTGTAATCATCTCACCTGTTGCTTGCCAGCCTGGTAGATGATTAATATTACTGCTCTGTTTATTTACATATATTATTCATCCTGCATTAATGAAATACAACCCCCCAGTTAGCATCTCTGATTTTTCTTCTGGGCAGCCTTTTGTCACTGCCCTACCACCGTGAGGTCAGAAAAACAGTGGACTGGCCTCAGATCAGCCCAGCACCGGCCTGTGGGATGATGGGCTCATTGGGGTGGGGTAGGATGCTGTTTGTGCAGATGGCTGGAGCGTGTGTACACATGTCCCAGTATCAAGAAGAAACACTTGGAGCAGAGGAAGCCTGAAAGCCTTGGTCGAATGGAGGTGGAGCCCTGGACCCTGACAGGCCTTGAGCTCTGTGTGTCTTCATTACACAGGAGAGCACGCTGAGTAAGTTATCTCCTGCGCCAGGTCAGCGTGGGAACCATCATCTCCAGCCTTCCCGAAGATCAAGTCCATCTGAGCTGTGCCGGCCTTGACGGCAACTCTACGGGCCATGTCACCAGTGACTCTACCAGTTATGCCAAGCAGGGCTTCTCCTTTGTGAGCGCCCCTTTTTTATTTGAAAAAAAAAAGAGAGAGAGAAAGAAAAGGCTCTCTCTCGCTGGCAGGCTGTGGCTTAGCCCTCAGTGAAGAGCTATTGCAGAGTGAGGTGGTGCCAGGCCGCTCCGATGATTCATCTCCTCTCTTGTTGAGACCAGTTTGAGGCGACGCTTCGGAAACCTCCCTGCTCTGTGAAGAGGTACTTTGTGTCGAAGGGGAGGTGCAGGAGAGCAGCAATAATTAGGCGTTTTAAGCAGAGAGAATTCGTTCTTCCTGATTAGTGAATAATTCCTACAACTTAAGCTTAAGAGTATTGTCAACCAATTCAGTACACCAGGCTCCTTCATCGTTTCCAATGGCTTGTTCTTTTTCTTTGAAGGGCATTTAGCAAACTGGACCAACTCTTTTCTTAAAATCTTGTTGAAGACCTAACAACTTGCAGGAAGTTTAAGGCTGGGTGTTTTGGATGCATATCTATGTAGATACAGATCTGAGCTGTGCCTGACCTTGGGAACGCACGGTGGGAGTCTAGTTTCTGGAAGCTGGGGCAGTATTATTTGGCCTGTGAAGTTTGTAAGTCTCAGGTATGCCTTGTCTAGCGTCTGATGACAGTTGTGGAAAGACAGATCGCCTTCAGGACAATTGGCACCCACGGGTGGCTAACTCCCCAGAGTTAGCAGTGTCCTGGTTGAAACTCACCTCCTCTCTCATCTGTTGTTTGCATCCCATCGTTTTCATCCATAATTTATCCCCAGAGTTGAAACGTTGAGCCCAGTGTAGAGCATTCCTTTCACATTCCTTTTTACTCGCTGTGGTTTCTTCCTAACTTCACTGATTGCATCTTCTCTGTTTTGTCAAAGACCCAAGGCTCTGTGGCTCAGCGGTGACATTTCAAAGAAACTTTTACTAGACTGGACCTGAACAATCTGTTGCGCCTCGTGCTCTGGCTGACTTCAAGAGCATATATCTTTAGTGTTATCTTCCAGATTATGGATCTTTATGGGAATTTTAATTCAAATTCCTCAGTTTACAGGTAAAACAGTTGAGGTGCAGAGTGGTTAAGTGACCATCTAAAGTGGCTCAGCAGATCGGTTGTGGGGCTGCGATGGAAACCTAGGGCTCTTGAGACAGTGCTGTGAACGTGACACCGTGTGGCCTTGCAAAACATTCTCTCATGTGCGTAGATGCTCCCTGTTCCCCTCCACGGAGGACTTCCTTTTCGTCCTCTACTCCAGAGACCAGTGGGTGTGATTTTCGTCCTCCTCTTCCTTTCTGCCCTGAGCTTGTCAGAGCCTGATGCCGTTTTGGCCAGAGGGTAAGGGAGGGCTTGCTTCGTCGCTCTGAGAGGGCTCCGGTGCTATTCAAGAAGCTCGTTCCCTACGGAATTTAGTTCCAGGCCAGCCCAGCATCTCCCAGGCTTAGCTTTCAGGAATTGGAGTGCCTCCATCCCAGACTTGCATTCTCATCTCAACTCTTCCCTTGCACTTTAAAATCTTTGCTGAAAGAGGTTGCACAGATGAAATACCGATAAACCTGGAGCCTCCTCCTTGCCTGAAGGCTTGTTCTTAAACCCTGATGTGCCTCTCCTTCGAACTTGTATAAAACTCTTTTTATATAAAATTTTCAGTATATACGAAAGTTAGCAGAACAGGATAATGAATCTTCAAATACCTATCACCCAATATCAGTAGTATCAACTTGTGGCCGATTTGGTGTCATTTCTGCCCCACCCAGTTTATCCCTCCAATGTTATTTGGAAGCAAATCCCAGACATCAGTTCATTTTATTCACTGATATTTCAGTGTAAATCTTTAAAAACTAAGCATGTTAGAGGTATAGTTATAATACTGTTATTATATGAAAAAATAATTCTTTAACTTATTGAATATTCAGATATGTTGAAATTACAGTTGTCACATAAATGTCATAATTTGTTTTTCATAGTTTGTTAATTTGAATCTGGTTCTAATGTCCCCATGTGAAAGTGGTTATAAGTCTTTTGAGTCTCTTAATCTATAGGTTCAAAATCCATCGCTGTCTCTCTGTCATGTATTCATTGAAAAAACTGCCTTGTTTCTCGTGGAGAGGTTGTGCAGTCTGGATTTAGCTGATTGCTTACCCACAGTATCCTTTCCCATGCTTCCTGTCCTCTTTATTTCTTATAGATGGACAGTTGCATCCGAAAGTTGTATTACATCATTTTCTTAATAGAATGAAAGCATGCACACCGATGCACACTGGAGGGTGGGGTGAAGAGTCATGGGTGTGAGGTGCCCGGTGAGGGCACGCTTTGTGGACGTGGGGGAGGGCGACTGTGTGAGCTCGAGATACTGTGGACGCTGAGAGCACAGGCTCGGGGGCCACGTTCCAGTCTGGGTTCCCATTCCAGTCCTGTCACTTCTGAGCTCTGTAGCCCTGGGGAAAATTACCTGACCTCCCTGGGCTGCAGTTGTCTCGTCTGTTCAACTGGAACATAATAGGACCCACTTCACCTGTGAAGGATCAAAAGGGTCAGCATATTGTGTATATAATGTGCTTGGAACACTGGCACGGTGTGAGCCCTTCGAACGTGCTGGCTGTTACCTCTGAAAGAAAGTTACAGGGGCGTGCAGGGTACGGAGAAGAGTCGAAACAAAGATCCATTTGCGGGAGCCCGTGACCTAGCGTGGAACCGCCCAAGGAGCAGCCTTCCTGAAAGACACCAGGCCCGGTGACCCTCCTGTGGCTCTGATTTTCTCCATTGCGTTCTCTCTTTATTTTTTCCATCTCACTCCATGTTCCATCCCATGTAAGTTATTTTCTTCATGTGAACACTTTGCGTATGAGTGAGGAAGAAAGCAAAGCAGGGACACCCATGCCAGGTGGTGTTGGGGCCCGAGCGAGGGGACTCAGGTGTCTGCAGGACACCTGTTGGGACCGTATGTTCTGTGAGTGCCCCAAGCTCATGTCTGTCTCTTGTTCTGCCTCTGCTTAAAGGGTCAAGGGCTGGAACTCCTACTGGTGTTTCCCATCCGTTCCCACTAGTTACTTTGACCTTCACGTGGAACCCCTGGCTGTAGCCTGCAGATTTTATTCACTGCCTCGCATATCACCATTTGCATTAGTCTTTGAACACGTGAGTCCTTGGCTGTGCGTGATGAGCGCAGTTTCTAATGTCATAGGAATGCGTGCTTCTCCCGTTTCATGATTTTTCTCTGTGGGTTTCACTTCGGGCCCTATGGGTTGTCTCCTGGCAGTGATTATTGGTAAGAGAGTCTTGTTTGTTACCGGATGTTTCCTGTTTGCCTCCTCTGATCCCAGTGTCCTTTGTGGAGGAGAGTACCAAACTAGAGACCACCTGTTTTGTAAACACAATTTAACTGAAAGGCCACCAAGCCCCTCCTTCAGGTGTTATCAGTACCCCCAACCGCTGCTTTCTCTCGGTGTGTGTGCTTGGAGACTGGAGGAAGGGTCAGAGGTCTGCAGGCTCTGGGGCCTTACGAGGGTCACTCTCTCTCTTCGCTTTTCCATTTCCACATCATTTCCCTGCAAGAGAAATGTCTTCAGCTGTACAGGGATTTGAGATTCTTCCTGATGTTTGCTCTGTGTAAGATATTCTTGGGTTCCCCACTGAGCAAAGCTACAGTTTCTGCTTCAGCCTGACAAGGCCCAGTCTGCTCCTTATCTTGGCCTCCTGCCGCTCACCTTGAAGGCAATCTCTTTCCATTGCCCGGGGCAAAAAATGCCACAAGAATTTCTAAAACATGCAATATCTGACTTTAGTCAGGGACACTGACCTTTTTTCCCTTAGACTGTCAAATTAAAAAATGATGAGAGTGAACACAATAGCCATCTGGTGTGAAAGAATCAAAAGTATACCTATTTTTTGGTCAGATGGACAAAACATGCCATTTTTGGTGTGCCTCAGAGTTTCAGTCATCAGTTCACGTGTGCAGGAGATGAGAAGGTTGCGCATCGATGGCCTGAGGTGGCCTGGGCCTTGTTTACCCAGTAGCATCACAGGTGCTGACTGACACCAAGTCAAAAAGCACTGTAAACAGGGGCCTGCCGAGATTGGTAGCTAGTAGCAAGTGAGTCTGGTTTATCGTCTCCTTAAGTCTGGAGATTTGAAGGGAGAAAGGAATGATTTATTTGTTGATTTGGAAACTGATTTTTATCAATCGTTCTGAGGCAATTTAGCAGATACTATCTCATTTAAATCCCCATAAAAACCCTGCAAAGGAGATAATATACTTCAGGAAACCGAGACCCAGGAAAGTGAAGTAAATTGCCAAGTTCCCATGTGTAAGTATTGCAGCCTCTATCTGAGCAAGTGTCGTGAGCTTCGGGCTTTCTCTTCATATCCATTCCCTGGTGCCCTCTTTCTCATCCCACAGAACAGCTGCAGGGGCCCAGGCACCAGGTTTCCAGGCCAGGAGTAGAGGAAAGGTCAAGGGCAGAAGGTAAACAGTTAAGCCAGTTCAGTTTGTTCTCTTTCTTAAATGTCCTACTCCGTGACTTCAACTCTGTCTCATTACTTGGCATTGTGGGGCCATCCTTTCTTCAAGGGGACCTGGAGAATGTGGAGTTTCTGTTTGTTTGTTTTAAATTGCCACACCCCTAGAACATGTCCTGTAGGAACAGGGCCGGGGAGAGCTGTTCGTACACAGACAGCTCCCAGTCTCCTTTCACCAGGTCCTTCTGATGCGTGGAAGGCTTGCCATTCTCTGGCCTAAGCTCTGATGGATCTTGCTTTCTCTCACTTCGAATGCACTTGATGGAACAGCAGTCAGCGGCCCTCTCCAGTCTCCGGGTAGGGGACAGAGATCACAGCTACAATGATTTCCTTCTGGCCCCTGTGGTAAAACAGGCCCATGCCAGGGAGGAGTGGCCACAGCCGGCTGTCCTCAGGCCAGTGCCGGGAAGGGTGAGGACGCGCATGTCGCTGAGCCTGTGCATCGCCAGCAGGTGTCTGGTAGACCAGCCAGCACTCCCTGCGGTGGGGAAGGCTGCTGGGAGCTACCGGACCGCATCAGCTTGGCAGGGACATGGAGCACCTGGGGAGCCCTGGCTGGCAGGCAACGTCTGACACCTGCCAGGTGACTACTGTTGAGTCAGCAGTCACTTTTATCTCTAGTTCCCATTCCCTGTGGCTCTTTGCTGATTGCCCACAAGCCCTGGGCCTCTGTGAGGCCACAAGGCAGCTGCGGGGTAAGGAGTTTTCACCTCGGTAAGGAAGTTCTCGAAGCGCCTGAGCTACGAGAACAGAATCCTTGCCCCATACCTGGCTACCCACAACAAAGCTGTGTGTGGTTGTTTTTATTTTTTCCTTTCTGCCAGGTATAGAGCTGCGAGAGAACAGTCTGTCCTAAAAAAAAACACGAGTCTCAGCCTGCAAAGGAAAACTGCATCCACCATGTTGGGCCACCTGAGAGAATCAGTCAGCTCAGGAGGGCTGGGCTTGCTTTCTGTTGCTCTGCAAAGGGGCTGAAACTTAGCCGAAGCCTCACAACTGGACCCTTTTTGGGGGAGGAGGAGGAAGGGGATTTTAAAACAAGAAGCCAGACGTGTAATAGAGTCCAGAGACCACAAACTCAGAAAATCTATAGTGTCTTGGCAGATAACGTTAAGGTGTGTGTGCAAGAGGCCAGGTACACGCAGGCCGGCAGGCGCACGCACGCCAGGAGGCGTCCCTTCTAGAGAAAGTGCGCTCAGAGGAACGCTGGTTCTCACTGACCCCTCCTCCTTCCGCCCCTCCTCTCTCTGGGCCTGGGCTTCTCCATCGTGGCACTATTGACAATTTTATTTCACTTTATTTTATTATCCCCACCTGAGGACATGCCCTCATTGCTTTTGGGGAGAGAGGAAGGGGGCGAGGAGAGAGAGAAACATGGATGTAACAGAGAAACATTAATTAGCTGCATCTTGTAGGCTCCCCAACCAGGGATGCATGCGCCCTGACCGAGAATCAACCCACAACCTTTCGGTGATGGGATGAGACTCCAACCCGCTGAGCACACCAGCCAGGGCGGACCATTCTTTATTGCGAGGACAGCCCTTTGCATTGTAGGGTGTTTAGCAGCATCCCTGCCCTCTACCCACTGGATGCCCATAAACACCTCCCCCAACTTGCAACAACCAAAAGTTAACCCTGTCGTTGCCCGATGCCACCCAGGGGAGAAAAATCTTCCTGGTGCGAACCATGCTATATACAAAGAAAAGCAACCAGATCTGTAAATGTAACAGTTGAGGGTGGGGGGTGGGCAGTGGTGACCAAAAACAGCCCTAAAGATGGAAACTTTTGAAGAAAATTTCATCTGCAACCAGACAAAGTGCTTAGAGAAGGATCTGGAATCACTATGCTTGGCACATAGGTGACTTTGCTAAGTTCAGAGCAGCTTTTCCGTGAATCGTGTTAACTGTTGACCAACTAAGCAGCCTAGGAAGGTAGGCTGTCACCCAGATCATTCACAGCACCCGTCAGTGTCTGTCCTTGCTTCTGAACAGGACGCTGCTCCCCTGTGCACACTTGACATAAAAACGCAGCAGGCGGGAGTCAGAGGTTCATAAAACAGAGAGGGGCCTCAGAGCTCTGCAGGTCCGCTTCTCAGGTTTTGTAGGACAAGACACTGAGGTCCAGAGACTCTAGTCTGTAGCACAACTTCTTAGGATGAACGTCAGTGATTCAACACTAGCCTGAAATTTTCAGCATCGGAGGCACAGAATTGTATGCATAAACTGTTAAAATTATACTCACGGCAGTTTTCAAGACTTTAGAGATGTTTAGAAAAATACATCGTGTTCCTGTGTTCCCCATGTGGTCAGTTCCTGATCTAAAGGAAGAGGGAGACAGGAAAATGATCAGACTCAGAGGGCGTTCAAGCTGGAGATGAGAACATCACCGAGAGAGGCACATCAAGCTGGAGATGAGAACATCACCGAGAGAGGCACAGCGTGTCCCAGTATGCACACGACTTGATTACAGGGTGCACGCTGGCTGCCCGGCGTGCTGTGGCTCAGGCTCCGTCTAGCTTTCGTCTGTGATTCCCAGGGTCTCCGAAACAGAACTCCAGAGTCAGGTACGGGTTTAATTTTTCTCCCACCACGTTCCAGATAGTTCCCTCTGCCCAAGCTTCTGAGCCTTAAGAGGAAAGTTTCCTACCGTGATGTGCTATAAAGCTTATTGAAAGACTTCAGGAAATGCCTTTGACCTTGTTTTGGACTTAGAGAATGACCTCATTTCGAAATAGGTACAGTGTCAAAATATGGAATGTTCTAATAAGGTAAGCACATGATTCGTTTAAAAAAAATAAAGTAACTTGGGGGCGGGGCACAGAGGTGCAATGCATTCTAGCTTCTAAGGAAAGCGGTAGAGTGCACATCCCCTTTTGGCAATGATGTGGAATGAAGAATCCCTTTGAAGCCTGTTAATGCACTTCACGAATATTTATTGAGAGTCTTTATGAGCTAGTCAGTATTATAAGTGGTGGAGATTCACCAAAGAACAACACAAAGTCCTTTCTGACATTTAGTGAAAGGAGATGGTCGATAAGCACGCATGATATGCCACATAGAGGTAGGTTCCATGGGGACACACCGGCCAGGGGAAGGGGCCAAGGAGTTAGTATTTTACACGAGACAGTCAGCGAATGCCTTTCTGACAAGGTGATATTTGGTCAGACAACTATGGACATCAAGATACCAGAAACCATTATAAAAGATCCAACAGGAAATTTAAACTCAGAACAGCAGGCCTAGCTGTGCTTTGGGGAGGCGGGGGGAGAGAGCAAAGAGGGAGCTTTGGGAAAGCGTGAAGGCTACATTAAGTACATACACTGAACGTATACACGGGTTCAATTAGGTAGACCATAAAATGGGGTTATGTGCTTATGTATCTCTTACATGGTTTTAAATTCGAGACCTATACCTCTGCTAAGCCTCACGGTCTTTCATTTGCAGCTGAGTTGGGATGAACACGGGACTGCGTTTCGGAGTTAGTCCGCAAAGGTTGGACCCACTCAGAAAGCAGAAGTTTGTCTGCATCGGGTGGTGGTGTTCGTCTATTTTAGGGAGCAATGCGACCAGAGCGTGGCTGACCCTGGGCCCTGGCCCCATTTTTAACGGGGAGAGAGCCTGCTGAGCCAGGCAGGAAGGAAGATGGAGGTGAGTTTCAAGGAAGAAATAGGCAGAGGTCTCCTGGTACTTGTCTTCACATCCCTTACCTGACCCGTCTACCACATGCAGTCTTCGGTGTGAGCACTCCGTCGTTCTACAGGGCAAGGATGCGAGGATTTCGTCGCAGCTCCTTCACCAGACACTCTGTTACGAAATTCTTTCCTTATATTCTGGGTCTCTTGATTATCTCGAGAGGGGCTTCACTCTCTTTAAAAGTGAGAAGGAATGCATCAGCTAGTGCTGCCCCTTTCAGCTAAGCATTGCTTCAGGTTTCTGGGCGCCTAACATTAAACGGGGTCCGTGTAGCAGTTGGAAGTGGTTTCCCTGTTCTCAAGGGCAGTCAGACTTCAGCTGCATGCCTGGCAGCCTGGCCCTGCTGTGGGGCTGCTCGAGTGCACGTGTTGGGAGTTGTCTGTTAGAGAAGCCAGGGCTGGCAGGGGACCAGCGGGAGAAGAGGCTAGAACTCCGCTTCTGAGAGCTGAGGAGGATGTCTCTTCAAGCCCAGATCGTGGACTGATTGATGACCAAGGGCGATGAAAGAAGCGAGGACTCATGTCCTGGGAAGGGATGGTATCCAGGGACGAGTCATTACCTGGGTGATTTTGTACACTGTTCGTTGTTTTGAGTGCTTCAGCATTTATGGCTTTTTGCTTTTATAAGGCAATTTTTTTTAATGCTGTTGTACACTCAGCAAACATTTTTTGGACCCAGTTCTATGCCGTGCGTGTTCAAAAGGACTAGGTAACGTTGTCCTTACACTTGTAGGAAAAATGGTTTTGTTAAAAAGGTAAGACTTCCAGCAGTAAAACAATTCAAGGAGGAGCAAGTGGGAAGCCACGAAGGAGGCGTTAGCTCCGTGGGGAAGCATCTAGGCTTTGGAGCCGGGTAGACCTGAGTTTGAATCAGAGCTCTGACCTTGACCAAGAGTGTGCCTCTGTGAGGTTCACTTGTCCTGTGTGGGCCTCAGTTTCCTCTTCTGTAAAATGGGATAATAGTACTGAGTACACTGTTATATCAGATTGTTGTGATGACTCAGTATTCGACGTAAAGCACTTCCGGCCATGCCTGGCACAAAGATGCACTTACATTATTATTGTTGTCATTATTATTATTAATCAGACAAGTAGATCTGGGCTCTAGTTTTGACTCTGCTATTAATTAGAGCACTTTGATAAGTCACTTTATCTTGCCATCTGTGCCAGATATCTCTAAAGCAAAGAGAACAATGTGTCTACAACCTATTTTACCTTCAAAATTCCCTGGTATTTTGAACTGAAATCTATTTGACCTTAGTGGATGCTCCTCCTCATTAATACTAATGTCAATGCTGACAATATACCTTCGTCAGTTATGAGGGCTTGCTCTGGAGCCGCTCACCGGCACGGGCTCCGCCGTCTCTGTTACTTAGCTCATGTCACATATGCGGTGGGACGGATAGCCTTGTCCTGTATCCCAGATTATGTTTTATCCAGTTTCATAGGTCTGAAGTCAGGATACATGATATAATTAATAAGTACATTTTACATTATAATGGTTTTCTTTGTTCTTTCCCAAAAGCCATTTCCAAGTGAAGTGGGGCATCTCATAACCGATGGTATCTGTGAACCAACGCCAATGAGAACTTTTTCCTGTATTGTGGGTGATGAAACTGGCACTTAGAGATGGCAGTTTACATGCCCAAGGTTGATGGAGTCACTGAGGCAAAGGCAGAGTTTGGACTGATATTTGTCTCATTTTCTGGTCTCGAACATACTTCTTAGGAGCAAAGGTTGAAAAAGTTGCTAACATGTAGTCCTTCGTTCATTTGCCAAAGCAAAATAGTATTTCTGATCCACTTTACTAGGCTGAACTGTAGATTACCTATTCATTCTCAACAGGAATACATTTTTTTGGCCTCCTGGTAGGACTTTTATAGACTCTGTATCTTGTGCAATGTGATATTGATGTCCGTTTGATGTGACATCAGTCAGTCTGCAAAGTTATTTTCCTTAAGATAAGAACCTGCGGGGCTCATAGATTTCCTCTAGTAATTTCACGCTGACCTCATTTTACCTGGATAACGGCAGCAGACTTTTTTCCCTGAGACTTTTCAGGATCTTGGGTCCTTGCAAGGAAATAGGAGTGTAGTCTTAATGGTTGATTATTAAGCAAATTCATGGAAAACTTACAGCAGCATTCTTTGACCTCAGTCTTTATAGCCCAGCTAATCTTGGGTAAATATAAGGTTGTATTACTCATCTTTTGACATTTGGCACAGTTTAGCCATCAGATAGGCGAGTTGTTACTGCTGAAAATTCTTTTGAAGTATATTGAAATTCTTTTCATTTCCTCTGTTGCATTCTCTGGAGAAAGAATCTCAGGGCCTTTTATGTAGGCTAGGAGAACCTCCCAAACAATCTGACAATTGATTGATTAGTTGTCTAGGGTATCAAATCAACTATCATCAAAATACTTACAGTTTCAGGGTCACAGTTACTAGAAAAAAATTTCATCAGTCTTTCGAAAGTTTATTGAATGGCAATTGACTACTAGCCTTTGTTAAGTGTCCTTTGATTCAGGAAGTGAAAGTTTTACTGACAAAAAAAAAAAGCGATTTGTAGACCTGGTTCCCTGTTAAGTCATTCTGAAGTTTTCAAAGTCAAGGAGTCTCTTTCTACTTTTAACAAGACATGGGGCTAGCATATTCACCTGGATTGAATGAATGAATGAATGAAAGAAAGAAAATGTTGCATATGTTTGGGATTTCCCTTTTTATTCTTGCAGCTTCAGCACCAAAGAATGGTTGAAAAATTGCATGTGGTAGAATTTGAAATGGTGTCAGTCAGGGTCCTGGCAAGAAACAGAGTCTAACTTAGAAGTTTCAAGACACCCTAAGGAAGGGGAGATGGGTGGAGGGTGGGTGGGGTTCAAGTCACCAACAGAACCTGTCGAGGCACTGGGACCCTTGCTGCCAGGGAGGCTGTTACCACCCTGGACCTGTAGCAGCAGTGGAAGGACTGGGTGTTTCTCTAGTTCTGGGATAGCAGGAGCCACAAGGAGGGGCCACAGTGATGGAAGGGAAGTCATCCCTGGCCTCTTTCAGCTTTCTGATCTCTATTGTTCAAACCCAGTAGGAAGTCAGCCAGAAAGGGAGCCTGCCATGCAGCCCTTAGCAGTCAAGGAGTGAAGTGTAGGAGGAAGGACTGGCTCTCCCAGGGGGAGGAGGGCCAAACAGAATAACTAGCCCAGATGGGAAATGCTATTTTAGAACCACAAAAGAATGGTATATTCCAGCTTCCAAAAACAAGCTGCCAAAGAAGAACAGTATATTCAAGGAATCCACGGCCCTGACCTCATTTGATCTTGGGTTAGCATCCACTTTCGGAAACTTTCTTTCAAGTCCACTGGTAATGCCTGCCAGCAGCCAGGATGGAAGGTCGGTTCAGCCTGTCCCATCACTCAGGCCCGTGTGTGGTGATGGGACTGAGAGGGTTTGTTCTTCAGCTCACTCCTGGGGGCAGGCCCAGAGGGAAAAAATAGACATAAAAGTCACTGAGAATGTCTCCTGGAAGACCATCACCAGGGACAGGGCAAGAGTAGTAAGGAAGCCCGAGCAGGCATGCACACAGAATGACTTGCAGATGGTGGCAGGTCACAGGAGATGCTCCAACCCCAAACCGGCCAGCCACCACGGTCTCTGGGAGCCCTTGTCTGAGAGCAGGGTTGCTGAAATCTTCATTGTAAACAGTGAACCTCAGAGGATGATTGCTCTCAGTATTAATGGGAATCTTACACAACTTACTCGTCTCTCAGCAGGAAGTTTGGGTTTTATGTGACTGTGGTTCCTCCCACTAGAAAAGAGAGAAGGACGTTTATAAAGAAGGGGGAAGACACCACTCTCTGATGAAATGCGTATTCTCATTTGCTGTATGACAATTGCTTAGAGCCAATGCTGGTTCACTGTCCATTCTCAGCTGACAAGAAATGAACATCTTTATCACACACCGTATTCCATGGTTCACGTCTTAGTCCTGTCAGGTTGCCATAACAAAATACCCCTGATTGGGCAGCCTGTGAACAGCAGAAATTTATTGCTGACAGCTCTGGCCGCAGGAGGTTTGAGGTCATGGTTGGGTGAGAGCCCTTTTCTGGGTTGCAGACTTCTCCTTGTATGCTCACACGTGGAAGGGGCTAGGGAGCTCTGTGGAGTCACTTTTCCAAGGGCACTAATCCCTTTTATGGGGGTGCCAGCCATGTGACCTAATCACCTCCCAAAATTCCCACCCACTGATACCATTGCCTTCGGGTGTAAGAATTTCAACATGTGAATTCGGGGTCGGGGGGGGGACACATCATTCTAGCCTCAGAGGTTCATTATCATAATCTTTTGTACTTCACTTGCACCATCCTACTTTAATCTGGCAAAATCCCAGCCCAGATTAAATCCAGCTCTCTGCCCATACCTGGGAGCAAAATGATGCTGGAACAAACACATACCGCACTGACTGGTTTCACTGTAAGTGCACAGCCAGCACCTCACTGAGCCCTCAGCAATGCCTGGCTGTGACCCCATCCCTCTCGTCCATTCACTTGCCTGCTCTCCTAAATGACTGTTGCATGCGGTGTCCTCTCTCCTCAAGCCCTAATGCTTATCCCACATCCTACGTCTGTTCAGATAACTTTTCTTCCAATTTTACTGCCTCCCCCCTCAAAAAAACCCCCAAAACAAACAAAAACAACCCAGAGAAAGGAAGAGAATCTGCCAGCTCCCACTACCACATCTGCGCATCTCAGAATCGGTGGCCATATGCTCTGTGCCCTCCCGTTAACGAGGAGCTTCTAAATCGCCTCGCCCCTTGACACTTGCTTTCCTCTTGCCTTTAATCAGGGACGAACCCCAGCAGTGTTTCTCATTCTCTCTTGTATTATCTATTTTCTTTCTCCACTGGCTCATTCCAGTCATCACAGAAACATGCCGTAATGTCCCGATGTTATAAAAATAATGCACATACAAATGCTGATCCTATGTCTTTCTTTAGCCCCATTTCTTAATCCCTTTTTTCATCAAAACTCCTTGGGGCAGTTGTCTGTACTCCATTGATTATGGGGGGATGGCGGTTGGAAACTGGGCTTGGTCACCAGGAACATCCTGGTTGCTAAAGTCATGGCCAGTCCTCAGTCATCATGGCCTCAATTCATGGTCAGTTATCCTGTTTGGTCACCGCCCCCCCCCCCGGTTCTTTATTTGGTCTCTGGGACACCAGTCTTTGCTGATTTTTCTCCCTCCTCACATGTCTTCCTTGTAAGTTCTCTTTGCTGTTTGTGCCCATCACCCCAGCCTCTAACTTACAACGACCCAGGAACAGGGCCTTAGCCTTTTTTTTCTCTACCCCTTTGCCACCCCAAGCAGCTCCTACTCCCTTGCCAGGAGTCAAGCTCATGTGCTAAGAATTAAAACTTTAGTCCACAGGCTTTATAGATTTAGCCTGTGCTCTAGCTGCTAGCAGGTTGCTGGAACAACAATTTGTGGTGGGAATTTGAATACATTTACTCTCGTGGCTTTAAATATTTTATACACTGAAAACTTAAAAATTCATCTCCTCTGAGCTCTAGACATGTCTCATCAACTACCTAGTTGAAATCTCCACTTGACATTCATTCTGTAGGCCCCAAAATTGAGCTTCCCATAAATGAATTGATCATCCTTAACTGCATCATCCTTCAGTCACCCCCACGTCAGTTGGTGACACCTCCATCCTTTAGTTGCTTCTAATAAAAAATATTGGCATTGTCTTGACTCCTTTCTTACTGTCCTTTCCCAAAGCCAATTCATGAGTAAATCCTAACCATTTCACACCATTTCCACTGCTACCATCCTGGTCCAAGCCCCGCCCTCTCTCACCAGGATCATTGGAAAGGCCCCAACTAATGCCTCTCCTCTGCCCTTGCCCACCCTCTCTCCACCCACCAGTTCGTTTTCAGCACATTGTACTATCCATCCTCTGCTCAGGCCCCACCCCCAGTACTTTCCTATTGCCTGGTGGTCTGGAAGGCCCTTCATGATCTTTTCCCAGTGATCTTTGATTGCCCTTGGCCAGATGTTTCTGCTATAACACTGTCCACGTGTCCTGTAAATCTTTGTGTTCTGCAGAATGCACTCTGCAAAGAGAGGACTTATGAGAAGCCTAAGGTTGGAGCAGACTTCCCCTGTCTTCCGCAGCTTTGAAACTGCACTGCTAACCAAAGCAATGATGGGTCCACGGGGGGAGCTTGAGAAGTGGGTGCACTTCTGGGGAGACGTCTGGTGCAGGTGCTCGTTCTCAGTTCCTTTTAGCAGAGCTGGAATCGCTCCAGCCTGTGCAGCAGCTCGCCTGCAGGCTGTCTCCTTTCCTGCGAGGGTTGGAGTTCTACTCCTGCTATTCTGGCTCCTTTCGCCTAAGAAAAATCTTGTTTCCATGTTATACCAACTATTTACCAATAGCCTATGAGCTAATGCGTGTTATTAGAAACACATGTTGTAACAGAACAGGCTGTCCTCACTCACCGTCATCTTGGCTGTTCCCCAGCTGGGTCAGCAGGCTCCCACCTGGAGCCTTCCGCTCTTGCTCTGGTCCTCGGCTGGAGAGCTCTACCTGCAGGCATCCTCCTGGGTGTCCTCATCGCTTTCAAATGTTTATTTAACTTTTTCTTGCAGAGTGTCCCCCTCCGCCCAGACAGTCTCTCCTGCACACCATTGTGTTTTCCTCTCCAGCACGCTTATCGTCATCTGGGACATATTAATATTGCTCACTCATTGCCTGACCCACATCCATGTGAGGGCAAGGACTGGGGTGGTTTGGTTTCATTTGCCACCTTTGTCTTTCTCTGCTACATCTTCAGTGCCTGGAACGTGGTCCCGCACAGGCAAGGCATTTCGTAAGTATTTGTCGAATGAGCAAATGAATGAAATCAGACTTCTTTAGAATTCGTCTGAATTTCCTTCTTACCTACCTAGAAGAGTCCATCATCTGCCTTCCTATCCTTTCTGATTTGTTTATGTGTTGGTATGTGGCAGGGACGGGGTTTTCTGTACCTGGATTCATATTTTCTCTGGTCTGCATCAGACTTGCATGCTGTTTCTTAACCTACCACACTGTTCCTGGGCTTGTTCAAACTTTCACCGCTTCCCTATTTTAGTAATTTGTTATCAGGGGTGTCCTGGGGGGAAACTGGCGATGCAGGCTACACGTAGCTTTTTGTGCCCCTACCAACGTAAGCGCTCCATTCTCCCTAATTCCAGGAACCCAGGCCCTCCTGCTACCGATGAAAACTTCAGTTCACAGGCCTTTCAGATGTAGCCTGTGCTCTGGCTGCTAGTAGGCTGCTGGAGAATAAAATTTTTATGGGAAATTGAATACATCGCCTGTACACGCACTGCCAGTCTCAGTAGATGGTCAGAAAGCCAGGTCATTCCAGCACTCCCCAGTGATGGCCATGTTCACTTTGTGCTGGTGTTATAAAGGGACAGGACGTGGTGACTGTCACCCTGTGGTTCTGGGCAAGGCTTCACAAGGGTGGTGATGAGAGCAGTTGGGCGGAGGGGTTATTATAATAAGTACAGATGTTCTCAAAGCAGAAAATGGTGGGGGGCACAGAAATGGGCAGGTTCCTGGTGGGTTTGTTACCGGGACCCCAAGATCTGAGTCAGTCTGCCTGGCCCAATGAAATGCAAGAGTAGGAGTTTGCAATACAGGAAGAAACATAGTTTGATTGAGTTGGCTGACCCAGAGATGCAGAGCCCAGTGGCATGTAAGTCACAGATAAGGGCAAAATCTCAAGACACTGGGTCAGGGGGTTCAGGGTCATGCTGGGAGCTGATTGGCCAGAGGTGAGATGAAGGTAATGAATCATTTCTCCAGGTCTTGAGGACAGTTCTGAGGCCTGCTCTGGTGCTCATCTGTCTGGTCTCATGGGAAAGTAGCCAGGGGGTCACTCCACCTGAGGACTCAGGAGCTGAAATGTAACTTAGGTCAAAATGTTATCTTTATCCTGTAGAGATACTGACCTTGTGACCATTTGTCAGGCCAGGCTACTGTCTTCTGCTACCCTGGGGGTTTCTTATTATGCGGGGGGGAGGCTAGGTCTCCGAGGGATGGATATATATATATGTGTGTGTGTGTGTATGTGTGTGTGTGTGTGTGTGTGTGTGTGTGTGTGTGTGTGTGTAGAGAGAGAGAGACAGAGACAGGGAGACAGACAGAGATGACTTCTAGCACTAGGATTTAAAGCTAAATTTAATCAAAGTCATAAGGACCCTTGGTTTCAGGTTTTGGGACCAGTATGGTGAATCATTTGACATGGAGGCAGCAGGGGTGGGGGTGG
>PVJI01022311.1:0-25472 GCA_004026765.1 Micronycteris hirsuta | reverse complement strand
TGTGTAATGTGTACAGCTCAATGGTACAGCTTACATGTATTCAAAGATTTGTGCAACAAATCCTATAATCTAAATTTAGAACATTTTCCCATGCCCATCAGCAGTCACTTATTATTCTCCCTACCCTCAACCCCTGGCAACCAACCCCTAACTAATTTCTGTTGATACAGATTTGCTTATTCTGGAATTGTACATATACATCATATAAATTGAATTATACCATAGGTGGTCTATAATGACCAGCCTCACTCACTTACCGTAATATTGTAGCATGTATTAGGACTTCATTCCTTTCTATAGCTAATGTTGCATTATCTGAATGTTATCCAGTGTGTACGTCCACTCATCAGTTGATGGACATATGTATTGTTCCTACTTTCTGGCTATTAAGAATGACGTGACTATGAACATCCATGTACAAGTTTTTGTGTAGACATATGCTTTGATTTCTGGTGGCTGTGTACCTAGAACTGAAATTGCTGGGCCAAGCTGCTTTCCAAAGAGGCTGTATAATTTTATTTTTCCATCAGCAATAAAAAAAGGGTCCAATTTCTACAGATCCTTGCCAACACGTGGTATTTTTCTGTTTGTTTTTTTTTTAATTATAGCCACCCTCTTTTGTGAAAGGAGATATCACACTGTTAGGTTAAAAAGTTAGATTTTTAAAAATTAATAGATGATTTATAAAAAAAGTCTAGGTTATTGAAAAATAGAACAGGAAGTACAGGAAGTTCCCATGAACTTTTTCGCACTTACTCAGTTTCTTCTGTTATTCACCTCTTCCATTGGTGTGCTGCATTTGTTACAATTGATATATTGTTGGTCACTGAGATCCGTAAGTTGCATCAGGTTTTCTGTGTTTTGCAGGTCTTTGTATTTGCCAAATGTGTGATGTCATGTGTGTACTGTCACAGTACCCACAGAAAATTTCCCTGCCTTCAAAATCCGCCGGTGCTCCCTGTGTGCACCCTCCCCAGCTCCCAGACCCCTGGCACCGCTGGTGCTCTTTATTCTCTCTTTCATTTTGCCTTTTCCCAGAAGGTTACATAGGTCAGGGATATTCTGTCATCTCAGATCTATTGTTGATCCTATTAGTGAATTTTTCATTTTGGATATGGAATTTTCATCCCAAAAATTTTCAGAATTCTGAAATTTCATTCCAAAATTCTCTGTCTTTTGGTACTTATTTAATAATCTTTATTGGTTTATTAATATAGTCTCTATTTGATGGGGCATTTTCATCATATTTTTCTTTATTTTCTTTTGGTATGATTACCTTTAATTCTTTAAATATATTCGAAATAGATTCTTAGAAGTCATTCTTGCTATGTCCATCACTGGGCCTCCTCAAAAACAGTTCCCGCTCTTTTATTCTTTCTGCCAATGAGTCATACTTTCTTATTTCTTTCTCTGTCTCCTAGACTTTGTTGAAGACTGGAGATTTTATATAATACATTGTAGCAACTCTGTGTATCGATTCCCTCCCTCCACCCCCAGGGTGAGTAGAATTAGTACAACAGCCTCTGTAATCAATCAAGCACGAACTGGTTTTGAAGATGTACTTCAGTTACATACTTTAGAGACACCTATAAGCATCCGCACAAGGAGTTGTTCTCAAGAATGTTCATTATATCAATATGTGCTGGAAGGAGAATAAAAGAGAAGCAATTTAAATGCCTATCAGCTGGGGAAGGGATAAATGAATTACACTACTTTTGGTTACGGTTGTACAATATTATTTTAAAACTGTTAATATTGGTTTTGGTGGGTACATAGATTTTTTTTCCTTTACCATGACTTTATATGGTGTGCACATATGAAGTATTTGGAATTTGTGAGTAAAAGGAGGAAAATACTATTTACGACATGTGTGTACTATAAAATAGTAAAATAATGTAAGTACTTCAGGCTGACTTTAAATATAAAGACAGGTAAACATAAAAGAATGGGGAAAGGTTGTAGCATTGAAACATTAATCATTGTAAATCTGAAGTAGCTTTATTAATATCAAAGTATTCTTAAGTTAAAGGAATATTAGCAGAAAAAGGTGATGTGGACACTGGCCTGCAGTGTCCATAGTGTCATGGCTGAGACACGAGACAAATTCACACGGACTGCCGAGTCCTGTGGAGGAAAAGGGACGGCAGGGCCACTCTCTAAAGGGGAGAGCAAGTCGACCTTTGCCTTGAGAGGCTTTTATTGTTTTTCCGGGCTCATTACATGGAGGATGGTTCTCATTAACTATGCACAGGCTCGCATTAGGTGGTTACCTTTTACAGATAACAAAGGAAAGAATGTTGCCAATTACTTCAAAGAGAAGGATGTTGCAAATCCAGGGGAAAAGTGGTTGAACTGGTTACAATCCATACTTAGGAGGTTTAGCACAGACTTTAGGAAGTTACTTTAAAGATATGCGGTAAAGGTTTGCAACCTCAATTCAGGGTGAGAGAGTT
Source organism: Micronycteris hirsuta (assembly GCA_004026765.1). Taxonomy (NCBI): domain Eukaryota; kingdom Metazoa; phylum Chordata; class Mammalia; order Chiroptera; family Phyllostomidae; genus Micronycteris; species Micronycteris hirsuta. The sequence continues at coordinate 23,019 of PVJI01022311.1, read as the reverse complement.
TTAGCAAAAGCAATACTCCAAGCAGCCCAGGTACAATGCAGTCCTGATTCCTCACGGGAGAACCCATCCGTGGGTGTGGGTTCTGTGTTGCTCTCCACTGTCCGAGTGGGAGCTGGGCCCACACCACGCAGAATGGTCTCCCATAAAAAGGAGATATTTCTTAAATAAAAAAGTCAAATAAACAAGAAGACAAGCAAATCTAAATGTATGTTCATCTAATAACAAGAGTTCAAAATACGTGGAGAAAAAAATGACAGAGTAGAAAGATAAACTTAAATTTACAAGTATAGGTGGAGATTTCAAAATTCTCTTCTGCATACCTAGAACAAAAACACAAAATAGGTAAGGGTATAGAAGAATTTAAATTGTTAGCAAACACCTTTAACTAATTAATATTAATAGAACACTACAGTTAACACAAGTACACAATCTTTTCAAGTGCAAATAGAGTACTCACAAAATAGACACTATCTCAGGCCACAAAACAAGTCTTATTGAATCTATAAGAATTGACTTCATAGGAAATATATTCCTTGAAAAGATAAAAATTAATTATTAATCAATAACCAAAATACATCTGTAACATTTACAAATATTTGGAAATTAAGCCACGTAGTTGTGAATAAATGATGGGGTCAAGGAAGAAATCACAGAAGATGCTGGAAAAATTTGAAAATTGAATGGTATTAACATGTAAACGCAGCATGATAAAATCTGAGGACTATAGCTCAAGCAATGTTTAGACAAAAAATTATATTTTACAATACTAGTTTTTTATTAGAAAAAGAGAATGATTAAAATGAGTGATTTAAGCCACCAAATTCAGGAGCTGGTTAAAAAACAAATTAAATCCAAATTAGAGTATAGGAAATAATGAAGATGAGAGTGAACATAAATATAATAACAAAATAACAAATAATAGATACAAATAATTGCAAAAAAGTGCATTTCTGAAAAAGCAAAATTAAATCCATAAACCTCTACCTAGACTGATGGTGAAGGCCAGAAAGAAAACGCTAAGCAGGAATGACGGGGGCAGCATCATCCCACCATTATGCACCCCAGAGTGGAAGAAGGGCAATGATAAAGGAGGGTCCGGATGAGGACAAAACTTGGTGATGTTAACAATTTCAGTAGCTTTAGTAGGCACCTTGGGACCTCACATAGTTCTGCCCATCACCATCAGCAGCCCCATCGTATTTTCCTGAATCTCACTGATGGTCTGAAATCTCTTCCCTTTCAACAGTGATTTTAGTTTGGGGAAAAGCCAGAAGTCTCAGGCCATCAAATCCGGGCTGTAGGGACTGAGTCACCTGGGTGGCGAATCAGGCTTTTAAAAACCACTTTGCTGTTGGTACTTTGGATCAAGAAACTATGGTACATTTACACAATGGAATTCTACGCAGCAGAGAGGAAGAAGGAGCTTATACCCTTTGCAACAGCATGGATGGAACTGGAGAGCATTATGCTAAGTGAAGTAAGCCAGGGGGTGAGGGACAAACACTATATGATCTCACCTTTAACTGGAACATAATCAACAAAAGCAGAAAGCAAGCAAAACATAACCAGAGACATTGAAATTAAGAACAGTCTAACAATAGCCGGGGGGGGCGGGGAGGGGACAAGGGGGAGAAGGGTTTTCAGGAACCACTATAGATGACACATGGACAGAACCAAGGGGGAGGAGGGAGGCCGGAAAGGGAGGTGGGATTGGAGGGGGAGGGGAGGGGAGGGGAGAGGATGCAGACTACTGCAATTGAACAACAATAAAGTAATTATTTAAAAATAAATAAATAAAAAACACTTTGCTCTACCAAATTTGTTATAGCCCCTTGACTTATAAGGGCTAGTTCTCTTTAAAAATAATAAAGTACCATAATTTTTATGACAGGTTTAAGACATGCTGAAAAGTTCATTTATCATTGGAAAATTAAACATAAACTACACAATATTGATCAATGATTAGTTCATCTTGCTCTCCCCCAAAATAATTTTTAGCCCTGAACCTTTTAATATTCACAAACATATTTACACTTAAGGGATAACTTAATGATAAACATGTATTGGAGAATAAAATTAGTTGTTAATTCAAAGAAAAAAGCCTCAAAATAAATTGGAGAGAAAACCACTCACATTTGTGAGTATGGGCAGTCTGAGCCACTTTACATAATGAATTTGTGTCATTGTGAAACTACATTTTGCTACGGGTCTCAAAAATTTTCTTTTTGTCCTGTGTATTCATGTTTTTTTAATAGAAAATCATATACATTTCTTAGGATTGGTGTAAATTTATAATTTAAAATAACATTTTCCTAGAACTGGCAAAGTAGAAAAAATGTGATTAGACATGAGGTCATCCTGATAAAATATCAACATTTCTTTTCCTCTGTGATATTATCAGACAAAACTGATAAAACCTCATATAAGTACATTTTTTCTTCTACCCTTTTCTAAAAATATATTTTATTGATTATGCTATTACAGGTGTCCCAATTCTGCCCTCTTTGTACCCTCTGCCCTTTATCCTCATTCCCTTCAGCAATTTCCTCCCCTTAGTTATAGTCCATTGGTCATGCATACAAGTTCTTTGGCTTTCCCATTTCCTATATTATTCGTAACCTCCCTTATCTTGTACCTACCATTTATGCTTCTTAATCCTGGCACCTTTCTCCCCATTCTACCCCTTACTCCTCCCAGCTGCTAACCTTCCAATGGATCTCCATATCTATGATTCTGTTCCTGTTCTGGTTGTTTGCTTAGTGTGCTTTATAGATTTAGTTGTTGATAGTTGTGAGTTTGTTGTCATTTTAATGTTCATAGTTTTGATTTTTTTCTCCTTTTTAAATAAGTCCCTTGAACATTTCATGTAATAATGGTGTGATGAGGATGAACTCTTTCAGCTTTACCTTTTCTGGGAAGCACTTTATCTGACCTTCCATAGCTTTGCTGGATAAAGTAATCTTGGTTGTACTTCCTTGCTTTTCATCACTTTGAATACTTCTTGCCAGTCCCTTCTTGCCTGCAAAGTTTTTTTGAGAAATCAGCTGACAGTCTTATGGGAACTCCTTTGTAGGTAACTCTGCTTTTCTATTGCTTCTTTTAAGATTCTTTCTTTATCTTTAACCTTTGGCATTTTAATTTTGATTTGTCTTGGTGTGGTCCTCTTTGGGTCCAACTTCTTTGGGACTCTCTGTGTTTCATGGACTTGTATGTCTATTTCCTTCACCAAATTCATAAACTTTTCTTTCAGTATTCTTTCAAATAAGTTTTTAATTTCTTCCTCTTCTCCTTTTGTCATTCCTATGAGTTAGGTGTTTGTACATTTGGAGATGTCCCAGAGGGTCCTTATACTATCCTCATTTTTTAAAATTATTTTTCTTTCTTATTCTTCTGGTTGAATACTCATTTGTTCCTTATGTTCCAAATCATTGATTTGAATTCCAGCTTCCTTCTCTTCATTGTTGGTTCCCTGTAGATTTTTCTTTATTTCACTTCAATAAACTTCATTTCTTCCTTTATGTTGTTGCCATACTCAGTACGTTCTTTGAGCATCCTGATCACCAATGTTTTGAACTCAGCATCTGATAGGTTGGTATTCTCCATTTCATTTACTTGTTTTTCTATGGTTTTGTTCTATTCTTTCATTTGGGCCATATTTCTTTGTATTCTTAATTTGGCAGCCTCCCTGTGTTTATTTCAGTAGGTAGAGCTGCTTTGACTTCCTGTTAGTACCATGGCCTATTGTAGAAGAGGCATCTGTAAATTGTGTGAAGTGGAGCCTTAAGTAGTCACCAGGGTGGGGCAACCCACTTCACTAATTTGTGGCACTGTGTGCGGGGAAGAAAGAGGGGAAAATGTTGTTGCCTGGTTTTTAGAGGCTTGCCTGGCACTCGCCCTGTTTTCAGTCACTTCACCCCATTTCCTGTATGTGATTGGCATCCTACCAGCTATTGCCTTGGTGGTGAATCCCGGAGTGGGTGGGTTTGTGTACATTCTAAGTCTACATGGGCCTTTTAAGCTGAATCTCCTGAAAATCCAGCAGTTTCTTCCATTTCCCCACCCCTTCCTGGTTTTTACAGCCAGAAGTTATGGGGATTTATTTTTCTGGTGCTGGAACCCTAGGCTGTGCCATCTGTCCTAGGGTAGGGATGGCTTGCTACCAAGGTATCGCTCCTAATTTTTATCCACCATATGTGAATGTGGGATCATCCGTTCTGCCACTGCTGCTGCCTCTCCATGTCACAGAGTGTCTCCAAGCCTCTCCTCTCGTCTCTACAACCCCACCCTTCCTACTTGTCTGGATGAATGTAGCTTCTTTAAATCCTTAGTTGTCAGACATCCATACAGCTCAGATTTCTGACAGTTCTGGATGTTATTTCTTTTGAGATCTAGTTGTAATTTTTTCTATGGCTGTGCAAGGACTGAAACATGTCTACCTATGCCTCTATCTTGACCAGAAATCTCCTAATTGCTTTTTATTTGGTGATTTTTATAGAGGTGTATTTTAAGATACAAATTCATGAAATAACATTTAGGGAAATAAAATGGATTATTAAAACAGCCAGAAGTAGGAATTTCTAGTCTGTCAAAATTATTTAAATTATATAATAACATAACTTGCTTCCAATATTGTACTGCTTCCTTTTATGTTAATCCACAGTTGTATGTCAAAAGCATCAAGATATTAAGTGGTATTATATTATGAAAAAAAATTTGTTCACTTTATATGAGAAGTGTCTACATTAGGCAGTCACTGTTGGACAACGTCAATCATTATTTCAGAAGTTATTACTGGCTGCACTTTAAAACACCTGATGGACTCACACTGAATGGCCTACACAACTAGAATGGGACCTATCAAGGGATACTTGGAAACTGTGGAGAAAAAGTAGCTTGTATAGCATATGGAAGAATTAATTGTAGAGTAGACTACCAGAATAGAGTTCAGCCTTCCAATGAAACCAAGACACAGCCCATAAATCACAACATGAAGCTCAGTGGGTGCAACATCCAATGTTCTGTATTACCCATGCATCCAGGTATGTTATCTATTTGCATCAAAATATTGAGAAATAACATGGAAATTTGCATTTTTATTTAAGATGTTTTATCAGTAGCATCAGAATGATTGAACTAGTTTACAGAATAAAATTAAAGATAATTTTTATGTTCAATTTGAATAAATTGTGTTTTTAATCTAATCTTCCATAGGTTCTATATTCATTTCTAGTTAATGATAAAATTCAAACTCCTATGGTAGTCTGTCATACACAATGTATTAGCATATGAGGAAATAACTTAAATTTTATAGTTTATATCAGCACATTCAAGCATAATTATAATATTCTTGGACTTCAATATTTCATTATTTTACTGCATATAAGCATTCCTTTCTGAATATAGCAGAAAGAATTACTTAATTGAACATTTTAAAAAATTGAGCTGGACAAGTACTGAATAAACTTAACATCTAAAAGAATCCATTTTAAAATTAGGGTGAACCAATAAAAATAGTGATGACTAAACAAATCTTCTCAAAATGATTGATTCTCTTGTTTCAAGTTAGAATTTAGAAGAAATACATTAATTTTATGAACGTAGTTTTTGTTTAAGAAATAATAGCATAAAGACAATTAGACTTGTTCTTTTCAACAATGACTATTTTGTCATTGAAAATGATCAGAACTGGACTTTTGACTTTCCTAGAAATGAACCCCACATTCTAGAAAATATAAATTAATGATCCTCGTGAAGTTAGTCCCAAGGACTCTATATGTTCTGCTGGCCCTTTACTGGCATGCGGTGTAATGATCCCCTGCTATCTATCGTTTGCACCTTGAAGAAATAAGATTATTTATGCCAGCCTTGCAAATAAGTACACAACAATTTATCAGCACAAAATTGTTTTGTCAACCTGTCTTATCCTATAGTTTTGCCAGTTAATGAACAATAACTTATTCTATCCCAGTGGCTCAACATAAATCACTGCTTGTTCTCAACAAATGTCTGCAGCGGTATTGTCAGCGTTGATAGCAGCAGAGTCTAAGCCAGTTACAATAATATTAGTGTTTATTTGTTGATTTTTGAAAAATGTTATAGACATTATTCCTATAATGTTGTGTCATTTTGTCTTACATAATATCAAATAACCCTTACCTGTGATTACATCTAGCATATTGATCTCACACAGTTTTCCTTTCCTTCTTCCCCAAACTCAATAAAAATTGGTAAAAGAAAAAATAACATCTCCCTGGAAATTTCAAAAGATGAAAAAGTTTAGAGTGGATTAGTTAGTAAAAAACGGAAAGGCTAAAAATTAAGATAGCTTTGCAGAATGGGGGTGGCGCTGGGGAGGCAAGAAAAATCCTGCTCGTTCTGGAAAGTCATATCCAGAAAGTCTCTGATGTTCACTCTTGAAGGCAGGTTACGAAGGTCCCAAGAAGAGGGTAGCTTGAATGCTGCTGGACTCCTGAAGAACTTTGGCCCATAGGAATTGAGAACTTTGGTGAAGGTATGAAGGCTTAAATCAAATTGCTATTCCACCTAAGAGAGAGAAGGAGCAAGGGTGTTCCTCCAAGTTCTTCTGCTCAGACCTATCTGTTAATGATGGAGTAGGGTCTGGGTATGCCAATGATCCTGGTTTCTTCAGAAAAACAATAGAACATTTCTCCTTTGGCCGTTTCTCACTTCTTGCAGATGCCTATCTTAATATGTACAATCAAGTTATCCAGTTGACTCTTGAACAACATCAATTTGAAATGCACAGGTGCACTTATACATAGATTTTTTCAATAAATATAGTTAGAATAAGCCCTTCAAATCCATGGGTTTCCAATCTGTGAATGTACGAGACATGAACTGAAGATAGCATTTTCAATCTACAGTTGGGAATCTGCATGTGGAGGACTGATAGGTTACACGCAAATTTTCTTCTGCATGGGCTCAGTGCCCTCAGCCCCCATGTCATTCAAGGGTCAATTGTATAATGAAATGCTAATACTAGTTATTAATGTAAACAATATTGACCTTTCTGTACATTTATTTGGGTCACAATTATAAATAACAGTTTAAGCATAAGATACTACTTTTATCCTCCACCTAAGTTGATTATGATACTCATTATTTTGTGTATGTTAATAACATATAATTTGCACCAGTACTTAAAAAATTAAAGAACTTTGTTTCATGACATAATCCTTGTGCTTTTCAGAGCAGTTTTCAAACTGCATCCTGTCCTAGAGTTTTGCAGAGATAGCCAAAGGCTTTCTTAGGGGCTAGTATGTTTATGTGTAAATGTCTACATGCATGTTAATGTCTATTGTATATACATGTGTATGCATGTGTGTATGAGTGTATGAATGTGAGTGAGTATTGTGGGAATGTGAAGAATCGTGTATGTGTATGTAGGAGGTGATTAGAAGAAGTATAGCTTCAGGAGGCACTCACATTCTCAATCCACAGGAACTGTAATTACATTTGTGGTGGTTTTTTTTTTTGTTTTGTTTTTTTTTATATTTTATTTATTTATTGTTAGAGAGATGGAAAAGGAGAGAGAAAGAGAGGGAGAGAAACAGCAATGTATGGCTGCCTCTCACATGGCCCTCGCTGGGGACCTGGCCTGCAACCCAGGCATGTGCCCTGACTGGGAATCGAACTGGCAATGCTTTAATTCACGGTCCTGTGCTCAATCCATTGAGCTGCACCAGCCAGGGCCATTTGTTTTGTTTTTAAAGCATCTTTAAGTTTGTATTTAGGAAAACAATGTTTAAAATGTAAAAGAAGTTTAGCAAGCAGCAAACAATCATTTAAAACTACTTTTCTAAAATAATTAGGGATATATGCACTTCAAATCCACATAATATAATCTCTCAATTTAATTTTACTTAATATATTCACCCTTCTCTCCTATGAAATATTTTTTTCTAAGCAAGATAGCATTCTACAAATTGCCATGTTTTCATACAGATTTTCCTATTTGCTCTTTTCCCTGGATCATCTTCTGAAGGAATTATAATAAGCAGAAAAATTGGCAAAATCCAATGATCAGAAAGAAAAAGAAAATGGAACAAGGCTAGATGATCCATAAATTGCACAATAAGCTTTAGAATAATTGAATTGATTCTAGTTCACAAATGGTTTGGCCTAAAATATTCTTCCCTGTCTATAGTCTGCATATTTACATATACTTGCAGAGAAATCAAGGCCAAATCACTTGACAGAAATATCTCTACCCACTATATTTTGTCATTTTACTAATGACTTTAAAGCCTTTGCCGAATTCATAGAATTTTAAAATAATTTATGCATTTCCTGGAGATCCCTGGAGAACAGTGAACACTAGAATAAACACTACCATGCATATAAAAATGTTGAGGAATATAGAAAACATAGAGTTGAAATTTAATTTTTCAGACATGTGGCAATATGGAAAAATTAAACTCCCTTGATTTTTCCTTTCAAAAATTAAAATTTAAAATGAGAATTGGACCTTTTTATAAGTAATGTGCACACTGCATTCATTTTCAATTTTGAAGTGTCTGCACTCCATACTCTAAGTTCTTAAACGTGGTATTAGCACTACACCCCAGCCTCCTCCTCCCCGTCCTTTTTCCCTTCAAAGTGCAGGCTCCTGCTTTCTCTGTCAGAGAATTTAACTCCGGCTCTGTTTTACTATGTCTAATGGGTGGGCAACACGTTGTCTGGCTTTTAATGAGATACAAATTCTATGAACGCATCTAGCTGGGATTTGGATGTGCCATACACACACGGAGCTCAAACTTGTATAAACCCATACAAATGTGTGTACATGGCCTCTCTAATGGTGTCGGAGTTCCTCAGAGCCCACTCTCAGGACACCCACTTTTCTTATTATGTATCTTTTCATAGATGATTGAATGCATTTTCCACAGATTTAAAAACTTTCTATAACTTCATAATGCCGTAAATGTTATCACCAGGCCAACCAACTCTTCTAAACCCCACATCTACATATTCACTTGATCTTTGACATCTTCACTTGAACGTCACATTGGCATCTCAAATGATTTATGTTCCCAAACTCAACTCTTGCTTTCTTTTTCCAATAACTGATTTTTGGGTGTTACTCTTAATAGAATATGATAGGATTTTCAACCATTTTATCTTATGGTACACATAAACTGATTCTGTGGCACAACAAAAATATATTTTTGCCAATATGACAAAAATAGGTATACTTTTGATTAATTTACAAAATAATAATAATGACAATAATATAATTACCTACACTTTTTGCTCTGAAGTGACTTTTTAAACAATCAGGTGCCCATCCTTGTATATAAGGATTTCTGGTACCAAGAATTAACCAATTAAACTGAACCTTATTATGCAACATGACCAATAAGACACAACTCTGTCTTATGACCTATATATTTATGGTTCAAGACAGGGCATTCACACTAGACAGCTATTGTTGTGTTGACTATTGTTTTTTTTTTTTTTATTTGACAATTTAGGGAAAAGAGGTCAGCACTTCTGACTACATAATTAGGTATTGCATGTTTTAAAAATCCTTGCGGTGCATAAGAACATGATATGGCTTAAACAACAAACTTTTTTCCCTCTCACTGTATGGAGGCTGGAAGTCCAAGATCAAGGTACCATTGGACTGGTGTCTGGTGAATGTTTTCTTCCTGCTCTGAAGATGGCGATCCTCTCCTGTATCCTTACATTGTGGGAACAGAAAGAATAAGCAAGCTCTCTTGTGTCTCTTCTTTTTTTCCTCACGTATATTTTCATTTTATATATAATTTAGCAATCTGCTTTCCTTAAACGAACAGTCTAATATCTTTACAATTATTTGAGAACAGTTTAAAACCACTAAAGCACATTCCATTAATTAATATGTCATTGTGTTTCTTCTCATAAGGGCACCTATCCCATCCTGAGGGCTTGGCCCTTATGATCAAATGAACTCCCAGAGGCCCCACTTCCCAATACTGTCCAGTTTGGGGACACAATTTCAACAAGAATTTAGAGGGTGACATAAACATGTAGTTTATGACATCAACTCACGTTGTCATTTTGAAGTTTCTCCTGAGTTTTCTCATGCCACTTTTGTCTAAGTCACTGTCATCTTTTTGTGGGACTAAGCGCAAATATAAATCTGACCATACAGATGCCCTGATAAAATTTCTTAATGTTTCTTATTGCTCCAAAAATAAAATTAAGAATTATTAATAAGACATACAAAAGCTTGCAAAATCGACCCTAAGTTCTATTTCTAGTCACTGTCCTTCTTACCATACATCTGCCACACAAAATTACATTTTTCTCTGCTTTTCCAACATATATGTTTATTCCTTTCCACTTTTAGAAACTTTGTGCTTTTCTCCAAATTTCCTGCTTCCTTCTCTACAGCAAAACATATCTTATTTTGCCTGACTTAGTCTTACTTACCAAGCAAATACTGATTCCTTGGGAAGGTCTCATCTTTATGTCACTTAGCAGCACCCTAGATTGGATAATGCCCTCATGTTATTTTGTGAAACACTATACTTTTCTTCACGTTACTGATTTTATGACACATAATCTTTGTTTTTTAAAATAGATTTAGTTTTTAAGAGAAAAATTATGCTTTGAAACCTTTTAGAAAGGTATGATGTCAGAGGTGAATATTTTGTCTCATTAAGTCCAAGAAGCCAGTTCCTCCAAGATTAGAACAGATTACTGTTTCTTCTGGTCTGCTAATATGAAGTAATTGTCTTGTATGTAGGTACAATGAAAATGAGGAATCTGTATTTTTATATATTAAAATTGCACTCTATGTTCACATATCCTACCTCGGCTTCCATCTAGACTTTCTATTTCCTGCATAGAAGACATATGTAATTGCATGAACTATTTAAATCCATGCATGTGATTCAACTCTATAATTGTGAAATTATTTTTTAATGTATTTCCATCCATCTCTCCCCCATTAGATGGTAACTCAATAAGGGTAGGTGCTATGCCTTCACTTTCAAAGTTGTATTCCTAGTGACCAGGACAGTGGCTGGTAAATATCACTTACTTAACAGTACTTGTCAGAATAGTGAATAAAAATATTTTGTGTGTGACTGACTTTCTATTCTGGTCTCATGATCTGTATGGCATAAACAGTGTATTTACTGTGTGAAAGTAATTTTTAGGGGTTTTTGTGTACTTTCAGGGATCTATTGAAGACAGAAAAGACTATGGGGTCCTCAAGGTTAATTTACTGAGAATAAAATTTAAACATGACTTGGATTAAGGAAGTCTTCTTGATTCCTCTCTAGATATTTCTAGTATTGGTTATTGCAGTTGAATGGCTACTTATAGGGTAGATAAGCCATGAACAAGTTGAGAGAAGGGATGAATTTTCTCCTTAAGGAAATCTCTGGCAATGTCTGGAGACATTTTTGATTGTACATTGGGGGTAGCTAATGCATTTAGTGGGGAGAGATCAGTTGCCACGGCACAACTACCATGAAAGATGGCAAGAAGAAATCAACCCAAATTGTTATGACTTGCTTTAGCAGCAACTATGGGCTGCTGTGATGGTATAGAACCTCTGGGACATATAGACACGGGGTGGGGGGAGTTTACATCCCATTCACAGGCCAGTTTCCTTGTTTCTCCATTGAATACTCATGGGAAAAAAATTATTGCAGGAAATATTCCGAAGAGAATTACCACTATCAGTGCAGGAGGAGATGGTTGTTGCTATGAGAAAGCACAAAGACCTACCCACTTCTTGAATACAATTGAAATTCTTCTTCTGGGGGCAGGGCAAGAAAACCTCCTACACGAGAACCACCACAGATGAAAGGTAGAATTGGCTGCCCAAAAAGAGGGACGGGAATATTCAGAAATCCCCAACACTGAGATGTAGGCACATGTGTCCTTTCTAAGACTGAAGTTGGACCCGGAAACACAGAACACTCCTTGCCTCTGCAGCAAACTTAGCAACCACGGAACAATTAGCAACATCACAAGAAAAGCAAGATCCCTTCTGAAGCACCACTGGTAGGAGCAGCTGAAGACTAAGGATCGAATTTTAACCCTAAATTCAAACTTCCTCCATCCAGCCTCCACTCTAAGTACAGGTATCTTCAGTACTTAACAGTTGTCTGACTTATTATTCATGTTATTTGACTTGTTATTTCTGAAGAAAAGTCACTGATTCTTACTTTTGTTCCACTGTCTGGAATATGCATTTTTCTCTGGCTTATTTAACAATCTTTTCTTTTCAGCAGTTTGAATATGATATCTTTATGAATGTTTATGAATATGTTTGTATGTCTATCTTGCTTAGGTTTATCTGTCTCCTGGATTTGTAGTCCTTTATTATTTTGATATTTTCTTGAAACTCCCAGAATCAAATAGTTCCAATCTGTTTTTTCCCTCTTCTTCTGGGAATCCGATATATTGACCACATGATATTGTACCAGAGTTCATAGGATCCCTTTATGTTTTTCTTTTTAACTTTTTTTCATTTTGTGTTTCACTTTGAATAATACCTACTGATTTATTCTCAAATTTATTATTTTCTTTTCTGTAGCAAGTCTACTGATAAATGTGTCAAAATGTTAATTATTTTTGTGATGTTGTATTTTTATCATTTCCTTTTGATTCTTATAATTTCTATCCTCTGAAGTTTCCCATTGGTTGATGTGTATAATTTACTTTTTCCAGTATATTTATTAACATGTTAATAATTGACATTATTAAATTGTTATCTGATGGTTTCTACATCTGTTATTCTCTGACTATAGTTCTGTTATTTTGTTTTGTTGCCTTTCCTGTTTTCCTTACAAATTTTGATTGAATGCAAGCCATCTTGCGTAGACAGGAGAGAAAAAGCTAAATAGAATTCATGCCTACTAATGGGCATATCATTTCTCAGATTGTTAATATAGGGTACTGATTTAAACTAGTTTCAGAGTAAGTTGGATGTAGATTTTGCTGTTGCTATGTCAACTTCAATATTTCCTAGAAATTAATTAAACACCAATTTTATTGATGAAGAAACAAGATCAAAAGGATAAAAAAAGTGCTCAAGTTTATGCAACTTGTTACAAAATATCTTAAAAAGCCAGGTATACTTCAAAGCTATTCCTCTTAATGGCTGTGTATATAGCCTTTGGGGTTTTAGAACTCATGAACATTTATGATAAGATGAAATCTCCTTCTAGGTAAGAGAGCTTCTGGTTGATCTAAATGAGTTTAAGTCAGATGTTTCAAACTCATTACTTATAAGCACACTGGAAAAATTTGTGGTGGCATTTATTGAATGAGTTTTGGTAATTTTTTTCTTTTATTTTTCATATTATTTTTATTGTCATTCAAGTACAGTTGTCTACATTTTCCCCTAGCACTTGCCCCCACCCCACCCACTGCCACCTCCACCCTCAATCCTACCCCCCTTTGGCTTTGTCCACGTGTCCTTTATACATGTTCCTTGATCCTTTCCCCTTTCCCTCTCATTAGTCCCTTCCCCTTCCCCTCTGGTTACTGTCAGTTTGTTCTTTATTTCAATGTCTCAGGTTATATTTTGCTTCGGGTCATCTTTAATTCATCATACAGAATAGGAAATTTCATAAAGTCTATAAATATAAAATATTCTAGTGTTCCAAAGGGAAGGAGATGGATGTAACAAACTATAGACTGTGAAACTGACATTAATGACAATACTAGAATGAGTTTTGAATTAGTTATTTTTCCCCCGAAGAGAAAAGCTGGACCAATTTAAAAAGAACATCAGTCCTGGCTGGGGTAGCTCAGTGGGTTGAGTGCAGGCTGGGAACCAAAGGGTCCTGGTTCGATTCCCAGTCAGTGCACATGCCTGGGTTGCAGGCCAGGTCCCCAGTGAGGGCCATGTGAGAGGCAACCGTACACTGCTGTTTCTTTCTCCCTCCTTTCCCCTGTCTCCAAAAATAAATAAATAAAAACTTTAAAAAACATCCTAATGAGGTTTGCTTTGTTTTGTTCTGTAGTTCCAGAATAGACCTCCACCCCAAATCTGATTGATACTGAGACTAATTATCACACACAGAGACACAAACACACAGACACACTCCAAAAGACTATGAAAAGGTTTATTACATAATAAGGCTTTCTAGGGTAAGTGTGGTGACTCTAACAGGTCCAAAAATGGCTTGAGAGAGAAGAAAATGCTATTGGCTTGGGGTTCTTACAGTGGTTAGGAGGTGGGGCTGTGGTGAGGGGTCTCACTCATGGCTTAAAATTCTTGCCAGTGATAAAGGCAACATCACCAGGGCTTTCTTACATGCTTGTCCAGATGCAGAGCCTGGGGAAACGGGAGGAAGTGAAGCCTTAGAGCTGTCGTCAGTCGAACATAGAAATAGAGCCATGTCCTTATTTTAACTGATGAAACTACTAAATAGATAAATGATAAAATTGTTTTACATTTTCCTTTTTTAGAATATTTGTTTTTGTTTCTCTTCTTTCTTGACCCAGCAGATATTTTTGGGTTCTTTTCAACCCAAGATACGTGTTAAGTTAGTTTCCCACCTTTGAATGTCCTGGGACATGCAGGTAAAGCGAGTTCAAAACTTGCTTTCAAGACACCAAGGGCCGGCCTTTGGTTGCAGATTATCAAAGAAGATGCCTTAAGTTTTCTACCCAGATCCTAGTAAATTTCCCTATCGTCTTTTCACTAGAAGACAAAAGGACACTCCCTATTAAATATGTAGTTTTTTCCAGGATCCTGAGTTTAAATGATGGTCTCAATTTCAACTACCCACCATATTTCTGTTTCTTCACTATCCTCCAAAATCCAAGGCTCTAGATTCTTAAAATGGGCAGGCGCCATCAAGAAATCAGTATTCCAGGGCCTATTTACTTTTTATTTTCCCGTGTCCTCTTACTTCTGACCTCTAGCCTTTTATAGAATGTGTGTTTATTAGTTAGAAACATCTTCTAGGTTTGAATTAGGTTTCAGGACATCTATTTAACAATAGCGGAAATGATGATAAATGGTTTTCTATTCTATTCTATTCCCCATTTAGACATGTAGAGCTAATTTTTAACATAGCACTTATTTTGGATAGTAGAAGGAAAGATATCAGAGAAATTATAACAGATAAAACATTTGAATATCACAATTCAAAATACTAATTCATCTTGTACATCCATGTGGAGATTTGAACTATTTACATTTCTTTATTATTGACATAATTTGTAAGTTGATCTTAGATTTTTGTTTTATGAGGAATGATAATACACAGTGTACAAAAGAAAGGTAAATGTGAATATATTTTGAGTCATACCATTACTTCAGATGCTTCCAAATTTAGGGTATATGTAATCAGACGAGAAAAGTGAGTAACATTTTATTGTCTTTTTAGATGACCAAAGACATATGAAAAGATGCTCAACATCACTAATCATCAGAAAAATACAAATTAAAATCACAATGAAATATCACCTCACACCTGTCAGAATGACTACCATCATAAGTCAACAGACAGCAATGCTGGCAAGCATGTGGAGAAGGGGGAATATTTTTTCAGTGTTGGTGGGAATTCAGATTGCTGCAGCCACTGTGGAAAGCAGTATGGAGTTACCTCAAAAAATAAAAATACATCTGCCTTTCAACCCAGTTATCTCACTTCTGGGAATATATCCAAAGGATACCAAAACATAATTCAAAAGAACATAAGCATCCCTATGTTCAATGCAGCATTATTTATAATTGCCAAGATATGGAAGCAGCCCAAGTGTCCATCAGTAGATGAGTGGAAATAACAACTATGGGATATTTACACAATGGAATACTACTTGGTCATAAAAAAGAAGAAAATTTCACTTTTGCAACAGTATGGATGGACCTGGAGAACATTATGCTAAGTGAAATAAGCCAGTCTGAGAAAGACAAATGCCATATGATTGCACTCATATGTGGAATCCAATGAGCAAACTGAAGTAACAAGGAAAACAGAGACAGGCTGCAGATGGAGAGTAGGATGAGAGCTGGGTCGGGGTGGAGTTAGGGGGTGGAGGGATTGAGCACAAAGGAAAAAGGACTCATGCGCATGGACAACAGTGTGGTGATTGCCGGGGGGAGGGGTATAAAGAGACTAAATGGTAATGGAAAATATACAATAAAGATTAAAGAAAGTATTTGGGAGGTAGGTGGATTTTGATGGAGTGGGGGGAGGGAAGGGGAGAAAATGCAGACAACTATAATTGAACATCACTAAAGTAATTAAAAAAATAAAAATAAATAAAAAATAATGTTTGCTGCAGGTTTTTGGGGGTGATGGGGCAGAGGAAGAACTCATTTAGAAAACCACTTGGACTAGTTGTTTTTTTTAAGTATATGGTTATTCATTTTGTCTATTTGTTTCTCTTTTTTTCCTATTTCTTTTTATATTAGTCTTGGCAAATTATCTTTTGCTGAAGAACTTATATGTATGGGATTACATGGGCCCATGGACATGGACTAAGGAGGGACAATGCAGGCGGGAGGGGGTTGCAGGGCAGAGGGGAATAAGGGAGGAAAATGGGACAACTATAACAGTAAAATCAATAAAATATATTAAAAAATTTAAAAAAACCCTTTCCATTATCAACATTTAACATTTTAATGATTGATAAAATTTTAATTATCAGTTGTTAAAAATGTGTTTTTTTTTTAATTTTATTAACTGGTAACTCATAGAATGCATCAAACATACTATCCTTTGCATTTTTATATGAGGCTCATTTAAAATGTTCTGTCTTGCCCTGGCTGGTGTGGTTCAGTGGACTGAGCACTGGCCTGCTAACCAAAGGGTCGCTGGTTTGATTCCCAGTCAGGGCACATGCCTGGGTTGCAGGCCGGGTCCCCAGTAGGGGGTGCACAAGAGGCAACCACACATTGATGTTTCTCTCCCTCTCTTTCTCCCTCCCTTCCCCTCTGTCTAACATAAATAAATAAAATCTTAAAAAATAAATAAGTAAAATGTTCTCTGTTAACCTTTTTAATACATGAATATTTGATCATGTTAAAAATAATCCGATACTATCAATATTGCATATATAAAACTATCCTGGAATTCAGACAGCAGGGGTCTAAAAACACTCAACTAAATGATACCCTCCAAAGCATTTAACATACATTGTCTTGCTTTCCCCCCAGAAAATATTGATGTGTAAAGTTTTAACTTACATTATGTCTTTGAGGATCTACAAAGAAACAAACAGACAAACAAAAACCAGTATGGTTAATTCAATGATCAATTACACCTTACTACATTTTAACTATAGGATGCACTCTAAGCAGTTCAATAGATTTACTTAAATAATTTCATTCTATTGCAGCCACCCCATAAATATTTTCATTGTTTCCAATGACATACATTTAAGAATGATTACAGGGAATGAATATCTTTTCAGCAACTTTAAGATGCAGTAAGTTATTTGAAAACTGGTAGGGTCAGTGTCATAACTGCAATATCACAACCATACTAATTTGAACACTTTCAGGTATGGAAATTCACTTTAGATTTTGTTGTAAATAATAAGTTTATACCTACTGATATTTATCCTTTGCTATTTCAGAGTGGAACCGAAGCTTTTCTGGGTATGTCCCAGTTGACACTTAATTAAGGATCATATACAGTTTTTTCCCTTCTCTAGATACCTGATATGATTCTTTTTAAGTAAATAAATTAGATTTTAGTTCTATTTATTTTATGCATTCCTTTTTAAATGAGTTGTTGTTCTACATTTATACTTCCTGAGGGCTACAGCTCTATTGTATTTAATTCTCGAGATAATTCTATACAATAGTTTAATTCACAATGCAGAGTATGGAAACATGTAAGGTGAATAAAGTAGTCAAATTTATTTAAAATCTTTTTATATCATATATTTAAATCTGATTATAGGCAGTTTGGTTATCCTCAAGCAGAATATTTGTGTTGCGACTTATTTAACAATAAAATATATCTTTATTCTTTACCAACTTTGCATTGAAAATTTTGAATAATTTCAGTAAAGTAGATATAATGAACACACAGCAAACTAGAATTTATCTAATAACAATGATTAGGTGAGGTGTTGGCTGAGGTCTCTAAACTTGAGGGAATTCTTCCAATTGTCCTCAGAGTAATGCAAACCACAGACTTCCTATGCAGTCCATAACTGAAATTGATTTACGTGTATTTCTTTTAATTTTATCAATTTGTTCTAGACACCTCTATTTGTTAGCTTGCGGGCTTGATGGAACAGAGAAAAAGCATTGTTCATATGCAGTAACAAACTTGCAGCCACCAACTTGATTATTTAAATAAGCTTTCCATGTCTTTTTCTATTTTCAAGATTGCAAACTGTTATCTTTATATGGATCCTCTAGAGGAAATCAGCCACTTAAGTCAGGTGAATTTGTAGCTCTAAGTCAGGGCTGATCTTTTCTATGCCAGCTGTAAACTACTGAAATGATTTCGTATTGGTTGGTGCAAAGCTCCAGTCCCTGAGGGTCACTTGCGAAATATGCTCACTCTGACCCCTTCCTAGAGACTCTGACTACCTTGGCACAATCCAGGGAGAACTTCTGGCATACCAAAAGTTGTCCAGGTCCTCACTCTAGCATCTGTTTTGATGAATTGTTAAATATGCTGAATATTATCCCTATTTGAGACACAATCCTTTTAGAAGACAGACCCTACACCAGTGTGGGTGATAGGATCTATTATCAGTGTATCATGCATTACAAATGCGACCAAAAGTTGGGTAAATAAACCCCAGAATGCATTATTTGCAGATTCAGATGCTTTTTGTATATTGAAATACATGAGATAAAGTATAAAAAGTGCTGAACAAAGTGTCTGGGTCAGAGCCGACCAAATACAGATTTTCCCTTCAGTAGTTCCAGGTGCAGTATCGGGTTCATAGAGCAAGGAGGGGATGTGAAATGCCGGCGAGTTAAGTAGCCTAGTCCTTCCCTAAAGCCTGCAAGGCAGTGAAAAGGGCAGGCCCACCACCCGGTCACAAGGAACTCTTTCACCTCCGTACCTGAGCAATTCGCCCTAGCAGCTGTCATTCCAAATTTCTTAAAATCTAGATCATGAACTAATGATCATGGTATGGAATTCTTTAGTCATCTCTACCAGCCATACAAAGGGGGGGGGGCGGCTATAGCTGGGAGTCAGCACTTCCAACACTTAGAGTGAAGTGGAAGAAGCGCCGTAGCAGGGCTCTGACCCCTCCAAGCACTACGCTTGGCCCCGCAGAACAACCTCCTTGATCAAACGGGAATCCTAATACTACCTCAAAGAATTGTTTATGAAGATTGAATATGAAAATACATGCAACACGTCCAGCTTAGTGCCCGGCACATCTTAACTGAAAAATGGTGTGATTATGTATGCCGTTAATGATTACAAGTCATGTTCCCTTGCCATTAGAAGATTTTAATATTTTCTCCGTTAAGCATGGCTTTAAAAAAGCCAAGAGCAGAAAGGTGTCAGGAAAAAGATGGAGAGAGGGAACTGTTTAAGAGTAAAGGGCCTATGTATTTATTCTTTCTTTCTTTTTCTTTCTTTCCCTTTCTTTCTTTCTTTCTTTCTTTCTTTCTTTCTTTCTTTCTTTCTTTCTTTCTTTCTTTCTTTCTCTTTCTTTCTCTTTCTTTCTTTCTTCCTTCCTTCCTTCCTTCCTTCCTTCCTTCCTTCCTTCCTTCCTTCCTTCCTTCCTTTCTTTCTTTCTTTCTTTCTATCTTTCTTTCTTTCTTTCTTTCGATGAAGACAGTGGTACTTACAGGAATTACCTGTCAAAACAGCTTTCTATCTTTTCCCACCAGCACTTTCATAAATGACAGTTTAGTCAAGAATCTCTCCACTTCCTCTGTTTGCTGCTCTCTCCTTCCTGTGCTTCTTCCCACATCATCATCAACAGATATACAAATTATTATTTAGGATGTCTATTTTCTTTAGAAATGTTTGCAAGAAACACATGTAAGCCATAGAAAACATGCCTATTGTGCCCCAATATTGGTTCAGCCGAACAGTTTTCATCTTTACTTTTCAGTCTGTATCTCAAAAACATTAGGTTCTGGGGGGAAAAATGTCCCTGAAAACCTGAGGTAATCCATTGCGTGAACAGCCAACTTCCCTATGGCCTCACCGTGCGCTCAGGTTTCACCAGGCCAAAACTGTATGATAATGCAGTTACAACCACTCAGGTCTGATTTGAAGTATCTCACAGCATAAATACAATTATTTTATATACTGTTAAATTTTCTATAAGAATACTTTTGTGCTTATTTTCATCCTGAGTAAACCTTCCCAAATGCATACTTTCGAATGCCATCTATGTTTAAGTTTCATGTTAACTCACGAAGAAAATGTATTCAATTTTTGTTGTGTTATTTTAAGTCATTTAAAATATTTCATTTTTTCTTAGCCTTATTTTTTAAAGAATTCTAACAGAAATGTTTGCTCAATTTCACCGATCATTTTAGTGTATTAAACAATATACTGTTTTAACAGAACCTAACGAGGCACCAAATTTGATAGATTAGCTGTCCTATACTTTAGAGATAAAACCAATGTAAATTCATTATTAGATGACCTAGTTTGTAAGTTTCTATTTATGTTTTTCATCCATGTTCTTAACTATGATTTGTCTTTTATGATTTCCCTTTGTGTTGCAATATTTAAGTATAAAGGATATACTACCATCAGAAAACAAATTGAGTTAATTACATCTTTTATGCTTCAGAAGAGTTTATATGGTATGAGATTTAGCAATTTTATGAGAGCTGCCAATAACTATCTATGAAATCTTTTGGTTCCAGAAATTTTGTTATAACTCTTTGATAATTTAAAAATATTCACCAAGATTATTGTTCTATTCAGGATTTATTATGTAATGAGTAAATTGTGTTCATTTATATATTTTATAACAATTTTCTACTTCAACTGTATTATCAAACTTGCTGTATTACATTTTTAAAGATCTTAAAGATCTTATTTATTTCTTTTTAGAAAGAGGGGAAGGGAGGAAGAAACTGAGGGTGAGAAACATTGATGGGTGAGAGAAACATCAATCAGTTGTCTCTCCTATTGGCCCTGACTGGGGACTGAACCTGAACCCCGGGTTTGTGCCCTGACTGGTAATCAAACCAGCCACCTTTTGGTTTGCAGAGTGATGCCTAGCCAACTCAGTCACACTCTCCAGGGTTATTTATTTAACCAGCTGTAGTTATTCATTGTATTTTCAACCTACTCAGAACTTTAGAAAAGAATAGAGGTATGAGGGTGGTCCCCCTAAAAATGGTACTACCTTCTGGAGAGTGGGCCCCTTGTAGTTCAGGCTTCCCCTTCCAGGTGAGTGTTCTAGGAACCCATCTGTATCAGTGCACCAGCTGGCGTTGCTGTGAGAGGCTGTGTTCACCTTCAGTGAATTTTTTTCTGAAGACTCTTTCAATGTGTTGCCCATTTCATGATGGGTGATTTACAAGGGCACCTGCGCACACCTGCCCACACCGTGCTGAGTGTTCAGCAGTTTTTGACCAAAAACAGCATGACCCCCGTGCCTCACCCCCACTATTCACCTGATCTTGCCCTGAGTGACTTTTTCTTTTGTTTGTTTCCCCTGGTGATAAAAGTTCTCACAGGGAAATGTTTTGCTGATGTGGAAGAGGTAAGACAAAAGATGACAGAAGCACTAAAAGGCATCAAAATTGATGAGTTCCAAAACTGTTCTGAGCAGTGGAAAAAATGTCTTGATAGGTGTTTTGCGTCAAATGGAGGGTACTTTGAAGGTGACTGAAATTTAAACATGTAAAAATAAATATACATTTTTTTTAATAAATAAATTCTGGTTTTGGGGGGCTCAACCCTCATATATACTGTAGTAGCCCAGGAGGGTCTTATAGGGTCGTGGATAGGGTCTGGCACCGCAGGTGTGGTGACTAGGCCTGGTTTCCGGTCTTGAAAACTCCTCGGGCCTTGACTGTTTCTCAACCCTGAGCAAAGCATGTTCTTGATAAACAGTGTTCCGCTGCAAGGTCATTCTATGAGTAACAAGACATCCTGGGGCCGAAGCCAAATCACACAAGAGGAAGGACTTGTTCTCAAGGGAATGACAGATAACTTGGCCTTTGTATTCAGCTAGTTGTTATCTATCCCTGATGTGTATAAAAAGACTTGTAGCTCTGAATAAAGTTGCCTTATGCCAGCAGAGCATTTGGCCCTCTCCTTTATTTCGTCCCTCACCCTATCCCACGACCACCCTGCTGCAGCGGGCTGTGGCAATATACTTTTCCTGTTTTTTATTATTATTTTTCAAGTAAAACTCCAAGCCAGGTGATACTGTTTTTCTCAAATAACTATTTATAAACTTTTTATCAATTCTTCAGCTTTCCTGGTTTTATTTCACTCATTATTGCTTTTACCCTTTCCTTATGCTGATTTTGTTATATTTTTCCAACTTTATAAATTAAATGCTTACATCAATATATTTCATTTTTTTCTAACTTTATAACAACATGTTTAATGCTATGGTTATCACTAATAGATATTTGGTGTATATCTTATAATTTTTAATATTTAGGATTTAAAAATAGATATCTTTATAGTGTTTGCCCACCTATCTTCAAAGAAAAGTTGGTTTGCCTTGTAAGTAACCACATTTCCTGTTGTCTACAGTTAATAGTCCAAGAAGGAACCATTTGATCCAAGTCACATAATCCCTAGACTGGATAAAATGAACTAGACCGATTACACACATATGAAAAATATATACACACAACAGATATACATGTGCATATATGTGTGTTTGTGTATATTCATGTATATATTCAGAACATACATATACATGCACATATTATATATATGCCTGTATATAACATATCTCATATATATTACCTATATATGTGCACATATATATTCACTTGTACATATACTTTTAATTATACTAATATAATATTATGCATCCAAATGAGCATATAGGTCATATCCTATATGTTATTTAAAATTTGTATAATTAGGAGAAAGAAGAAGATCAAAACTA
>PVJI01022310.1:0-25494 GCA_004026765.1 Micronycteris hirsuta | reverse complement strand
GGGAAGGAGATCCCATGAGGAAGGGTACATGGTCAGAGTCTACCAAGGCTTTGCTTCCTTAGGTATCATTGTCTAAGCTTGGCAGTTGGCATATAATTGTTGGTCATTACATTTGTGTTTAATGAGAATAAATATCATAAGTATGGGTATTTTATGTTAAGGCAACTACCATAAAATTAAAAAAGAATGCATAAATCTTAAATACCAAAGAGAATCTTTTCTGTTCAGTGGAAAAGGAAAAAAATACCCTCCAACTATACAGTGAATGCACAACTTGAGAAAAGATGGCAGTAGTAAATACTTATATAGTTTTAAAGAATTGTAAATTAGGCGCTCTCCCTCCTGGTGGCACCCTGATGTCTTTCCCCTCTCACTCTCTCCCCACCCATCCCACCCCCACCTCTCAACACCTGTACCCTTGTCTCTCCTGAGCTCCAAGAGCCCTTCTTTTGCCTCTGCAACTTGTTTCTTGAACCCATGTCTTCTGCCACTCACCTCTTCTACATCTGTGACTTTCTAAATAAACTTTCTCTTACAAAAAAGTAAATAAATGATAATAAAATAATTGTAAATTAGTGAAAATCAGTCATGAAAAGACTGTTGCCTTTTTTAAAGGATCCGGCAAAAGTTTTTTCTATAAGAGAAAACTCTAGAACAAATTTCAGAATTGATTAAAATTGATGGGTAGTAAAATGTATATCAGACAATAAAAATAAGTTGAGGTAACTGCAAAATATATGATCGAAGTAGAATTCGAAGAAAAAAAATTGGAAAAGAAAATGTGTCAAATAGTGGGAAAAGTGAAAATGGCAAGAAGATATATTTATCATAGCCACACATGCACCCCAAAACCCGGCCTTAAATTATGTAAAATAAGAACTGACAGAACTAATAGGAGAAATATGTATATCAAGAATTCTTGTTATAGAACTAATGCATCATTCTCTATAAGACATTCACTGGCTTCTGGAATCATCTCCAAAATGCATGGTTCAAAATTGGCTCTACAAATACTCTCTAACAATATGATGGATTTTAGAAAACATATAGTGTTTACACATGAAAAAGAGGTGATAATTTTTTTATTTTTAGAGAGAGGGAAAGGGAGAGAGAAAGAGGAGAGAAACATCTATCTGTGAGATCGGTTGCCTCTCACACGCCCCCAACTGGGGTCCTGGCCTGCAACCCAGGCAAGTGTCCTGACTGGGAATCAAACCGGTGACCTTTCAGTTCGCAGGCCAGCACTCAGTCCACTGAGCCACACCATCCAGGGCAAGGGGTGATAAATTTTATCAATAGTAAGATTATGTCTACTTTTGCCCAAACCATTTACTAAATAAATCAACATATCCCACATTGATTTGAAATTCTACTTTATCAAATACTTACAGTCTTCTTCTGGCTTTTCTTTTCTCTGCTAATGATGTATTTATGCACCAATAACACATTTAATTACCAGTAGTGCAAACAAACTTTATATTTCTCTTTTTCAAAATGTTCTTGGCCACTCCCACAAATTTATTCTTCTTGAAGAAAGAATCATTGTCAAGTTTTTAAAATTTCTCTTTGAATTTTGACTGGCCTTGGGTTCTCTGAGTACATAATTGTATTATCTGTAAATAATAGTAAATCTGATTTCATATTTTTGTTCTTTTGTGTCATGTAGAATTTCTAGACAATATTGAAGGAAAAATGGTGATAATAGGCATCCTTGATTTCAGATGGAGCTTCTTTACCATCTTAAGAAACTATCTTTTTATTGTGTGCTAAAAAACTTTTTAAATCATAAATTAAGGTTTAATTCATCAAAATATCCTTGATCTCTTACAAACTGGAGATGCCTATAGACCTAGCAGAGGAGACCTGGACTGCAATCTCAAGGGACCTGGAACCAGGACCACGCGGCCGAGCCTCTGCCAGACAGCCTGCTTTTGGAATCTGTGTGCGATCATAAATATTTGTTCTTCTGAGTTAAGCTTTTGGGCAACTTGCTACAAAACGTAGATAACTAATATCCATCCAAGCCATGTTAACTCCAATTCCAAAATCTGGAAAGCACATTCAGTGCAGTTGCCTAGATGTACGACCTGAGTTCAAGTTGGAAGCCACAGTTCCCAGGAAAGATCCATTGTCAGCTCATTTTACCCTGGCTCCAGAGCCCAGATCAGATTGGATACAATGGCATAAACTGTTTCCATTCCAAACAAAATTAAGTTCTGCTGGTCTTCCTCATTTTTGGGTGCCTTTTACCAGGAGCCTCTTTCTCTGTGGGCTCCATACTCTTCATACTATAAGCTACTCTTTTATTTCATTCTTTTTGGCCTCTAAGATTCTCATGGTCAGAAGAAATTGTTAAGTCCACGTAGACCAATATGCATGTTTGAACCTCCGCTATTAGCAGAATTCTAGCTGCTTATTTTTGAAATTTTTATGTTACTGTCTCCTGAAATAGCTTATTCTATCTTTAGATCATTGACTCTTAGAAAATTCCTCCAACTTCTGGCCAAGATGGAGGTGTAGGTAGACACACTATGCCTCCTCGCACAACCAAAAGAGGAAAAACAACAACTTAAAAACAAAAATCAACCAGAACTGACAAAAATCTGAGTGGAAGTCCGACAACCAAGGAGTTAAAGAAGACACATTCATCCAGACCAGTAATCGGGGCGGAGCCGGGTGGAGAGCAGGCAACGAGACTGCAGTTTGTGAAGCAGTACTGGCAACATTGCAGCTGCCCAGAGAGACCCACGGCAGGCGCACCTGGCTAAAACGCAGCCAGTGCCCTCAACGAAGCCCACCTGGACCCAGCGGGGCCAAGGCTGGTAGACCGAGCAGTCCCTCATTCGAGCACAGATAAACAGGGAGAAAAAGCTGGGGAGCGGAGCAGACCAAGCAACCCTCCATCACAGGGAAATAAAGCCTCAAACCACCCATTGAAAACACCATGGGGTTGAGGTGGTGGCGGGAGGAACTCCCAGCCCCACGAGACAGTTCATTGGAGAGACCCACAGGGACTTAGAACAACACAAGCCCACCCACCCGGAAACCAGCACAGAAGAGCCCATTTTGCTTGTGGTTAACGGGGGAAGTGACTGAAAGCCAGCAAAGAATGGAGCAAGTGCCATTATTCCCTCTCAGGCCCCGCCTCCACAGGCAGCATCACAATACAACCAGGTGGGTTACCCTGCCCTGGTGAACACCTAAGGCTCCGCCCCTTAAAGTAACAGGCACACAGAGAAAGGGAAGGATGGCCCAAATGAAAGAGTAGATAAAAACTCCAGAAAAAATACAACTAAGTGACGAAGAGATAGCCAACCTATCAGATGCACAGTTCAAAACACTGGTAATCAGGATGCTCACAGGATTGGTTGAATTTGGTTGCAAATTAGATGAAAAAATGAAGAATACGCTAAGAGAAATAAAGGGAAATGTACAGGGAACCAATAGTGATGGGAAGGAAACTGGGACTGTTTCAAATGAACGGTGTGGACTAGAAGGAAGAAAAGAACATCCAACCAGAAAAGAATGAAGAAAGAAGAATTCAAAAAAATGAGGAGAGGCTTAGGAACCTTCAGGACATCTTTAAACGTCCCAACATCCAGGTCATAGGGGTGCCAGAAGGAGAAGAGGAAAACTGAGGGATTGAAACTGGTTTGAACAAATAATGAAGGAGAACTCCCCCAAGCTGGTGAAGGAAATAGACTTCCAGGAAGTCCAGGAAGCTCAGAGAGTCCCAGAGAAGTTGGACCCAAAGAGGAACACACCAAGACACATCATAATGACATTACCCAAGATTAAAAATAAGAAGAGAATCTTAGAAACAGCAAGAGAAAAGGAGACGATTACCTACAAAGCAGTTCCCTTAAGGCTGTCAGCTGATTTCTCAAAAGAGACCTTTCAGGCAAGAAGGGACTGGAAAGAAGTATTCCAAGTCATGAAAGGCAAGGACCTACTTCCAAGAATACTCTATCCAGCAAAACTTTCATTTAGAATGGAAGGGCAGAGAAAGTGCTTCGCAGATTATTCCAGGAAATTATCTCACACCAGCACAAAGAGAGTGGCAGGGTACAACCCTTAATTACGTGCGCGGGCCCAGAGGAGAGATTCCAACTCCAAATTCTGAGCCCCGAACAAAGGAGAGGTAGTCTGTTATATGCGTACAGGCAGGGGTGGGAAACTACGTGGCAAAAGCGGATTACAGGAGCCAGGAGCGGAAGTTAGGTTAGCTACCTTATTTGGGAGACAAAGAACAGAGCACAGAGGCTTGGGATGAAGGTTACAGAGTACAAGAACTTTCAGAGATAAAACCTGGAGGTTGTACGTCATTCGCCGCCGCCCTCCCCCTTTTGAAGTCGGGAGGTGTTTCTGTGGTTCAGCAGCATGGAGGTTGCCTGTAACAAGATAAGGTCAAGTTCAAGGAGTTCATCATCGCCCAGCCTTTATTATATGAAATGTTAAAGGGATTTATATAAGACATGGAGGGATATCAACAGGGGAGTGGGAGGGAGAGAGAGGAGGAGAAAGTACAGAGAATAAGTAGCATAAGCAGTAGGTAGAAAACAGACAGGGGGAGGTTGAGAATAATATGGGAAATGTGGAAGCCAGGGAACTTATGTGTATGACCCATGGACAAGAACTAAAGGGTGGGGAATTGGAGGGATGTGGGGCAGAAGGGAATAAGGGGGGTCGGGGAAATGGGACAACTGTAATAGCATAATCAATAAAATACATTTTTTAAAAATGAAAATTCCTCCAATAGTGAGCAGAATTCACTTTCTCTTCCTGCCCCACTTGGTTCTCAAGATTCTCATTTGGGGCAGATTTTCCAAGGAGAATTGCCTGTGACTGAGAGAACTTCTGAAACAAGGACTGGTTAGTAAGTGTTAAGAATTTAAAGCAAATCATGTTGTCTTTACTATAAAGTCACTAACTAACAATTCATCTTATTAGCTGGATATATCCTAGACAATTATTCATTCGGAGGTGGGGGTTTGCGCTCTTTCATTATGGATCCTCAGCTATTTCTGCTCTTGGTGAAACTTTTGTGGATACTCCTGTAGCTAGCAGATGTCTTGCTCTTGTCTCTGGTAGGGCCCTGAGCCAAAAACTATAAACCTGGGCCTTGTGTTGCCTACTCTGGCTGCCAGGAGGATGATAAGATTAATTGTTTCCATAACATAGGGTACTCTAAGACTTCCTGGAGAGCTTGGCTCATCTGTAGATCTAGGAAGGTTGAAGGAGTGGTCTCTTGCCTTTGTAAAGATAATCAACAATCTGCCAGGTCCTGTACAAAACCCTCAGTATCACCCACAAAGCTGCGTATGACGTGGCACTGACTTGTTCCGGCCCCCTTCCTCACTATGCTTCCCCCCGACTGTGAGTTCCAGTTCCATGGCATTCTTTCAATTTGTCAGAATCTTCATGATTAACTCAAAATGAATAGATTTAGGGTATTAATTACAGGAGTAAAATCCCTTTACTTTTGCCATCTACCGTATGGGAATGGCATCGTCATTTCATAGGTCGTTGTCAGGAATAAGGGATTTGCAGTGGGTGTACACTAGAAGGTTAAAATCTGCTGATGGTCTTCAAATGTGGAGTGATTTTTTTGTTGTTGATATATTTTTGCATATATATGCACATATATACTAACCACTGTATGTACATATATGAATAACATATACATATACACACATGTATACATATGTGTGTGCACATAAATACATATGTGTGTTATTTGGTGTTGGAAACTCACATGGTACCCCCCAGTAAGAATATAGGTCATTATTGGGTTTGACTTATTTGGAGTGGGGAGGCTTCTTTGAGTAGACAAGCAAACTCTCCACCTCTGGATGTGAAGCGTGGAGAGACGGAGACCCACAGGTAGATTTTCCAGTAAGGTGCTCAAATGTGTCTTGTAACATTAAAATTGAAGTGAAACAATGTCATGAACGTTTTGAAAGTTTGAAGATTCAGATCATACACCTTTCATCTTTTTCTTGGAGGTACAGAAACCTTCCCAGCCTAGGTCTTTTCTTGATTCATAAAAGGAAATAGCTTGCCAAGTGTACCCTCTGTGTGTGATTTATAAAACATGATATACATCCAAATTCTCTCTACATTAAAGTTATTCAATTTACTCTAATGGCCCTTATATTAGAGTTATGTCCATTCATAGCAGACAACACCTGTAAGTCATTAGCTTGAATTATAGTTCTTGCTCATTTTCATCATTAAAGACTTGGATTTAGGGAGGAAGGCTGCTGAATTTTGCAAATTTATCCTAAAATGGCTGTCTCTCATACTAGAAAATTATAAGGATACACAAAATATTTCTCTTATAAGAAAAAAGACAGAGGAATGAGCCAATCATAAATGATAATCCCAAATGGTTCCATACAGGTCAGCCTCCACCCTCTACTCTCTTTTCTCTATTCCTATCACTATTTATTGAACGCAAGGATGCATAAAAAACAAAATTTCTAGTTTAAATGCGCTCATAGGTAATATGATACTGAATGAATAAATGAAAAGGCCAGAAGTGAATTCGATCATTCAGGCAAATAGATAGATGCTAAGCTGTGGCTTTGGGACAGGGCTGACTCATCCATTAGACATAAAAGGCACAGATTAGTGGCCCACAAAAATGTTTCAATTAAGGTGTTTGAAAATAAAAAATTAATATATTGATGATAATGACTATACAGTGTCCAGCAGAAGTAAGGCCTGTTTGAGTGTGGTTGGTAGGGTAATAATGTGGGTGAATCATTTAGAGTTTTAATTTGAACATTTCACCTAAAATGTCATGTGGTGTGCTTGAGTGAGATATTGTTACGTTACAGAATTACATGCTTATGATTTTGTAACTTAAAAAGTGGCGTTATTTTTCCTCACCCTGTATAATAACAAATTCAGCCTAGATCACATTCACTTATGTAACAAAACAGTTGTAAATAGAACTTTTAATATTTTTTATGGAGGAAGAAGTGCATGAAGACAAAAGTGCCGAAAGCCCACAGAAATAATAATGTGGTCCTGGCTCAGGCAGCTTTAACCTTTCTCCATTCGTGATATCCTTCATGGTCACCATAAAGCTGCGTAACAACACACATGTCCGTGAAAGCAACGCGACTGCTGTAGAAATGCAGCTTCAAGACTAGGAGTTGGCCCTCCCTTTTAACCAGATTGCCCCTCGAACCAAGTCTCTCACAAACAGACTCTAAACTGCTACTGGATTAACAATTTGGGGAAACATCAAGTTATATCCAAAACTTATATTTAAAAATTACTAATCCATTAAATAACTTAATGGTCATAAATGGCCAAATAAAACTGAGGCTTTTCACTTAGATGGTAGCGTCTGATCCTTGAAAGAATTCATATAGGAAAAGCTCAATATCTAACCATTACAAGAACCAAACCGCAGTGAAAACACAAAGAGCAGAAGTATTTGTCTCTGTTATAGAAATGGATCATTATGTATATTAAAAGTTTATGCTAACATGTATAAATACCATAAATGCCCCCTGAATGGCAAATGGCTGCCGGGGGGCAGGGGCCAGGAAGCTATAGGAAGTTACATTCTACAAAAAGTAACTTCACAGGGTGATTTGATTATAAATTCTTAACTGAGCAGGTCATGGTGGGTAGTCGTGCCCCAGGCATATAACATATTGAGTAAAAGTTTTATCTTTGCCTCAAGCGAGCCCTGTACATTATTGTGCATCTAGGTTAACGGACCTTTGAAATCAACCCTCAAGAGAACACATAATCCTGTTAAGTATCCTGTGATCCAATCCTGCCTTGTCTTCTCTCACCTTCATATAATCTTCCTTACATTTCCTTCCTAATTTCAGATGCACAAAAGAAATTGCAAAACTGTCATTCTAGGGAGCACTTGAGATTTTGCTTCCCGGCAATTGTCAGCTTGGCTCAAATAAACTCATAAAAATTCTCTACAGGTTTGGACGTTCTTCCATTGACAAGACATAAATAGAACAAAATGTGAATAGTAAACAAACAGGGGAAAATGTTCCAGGCTGCAACAAAATTCAAATTAAATGAATGAGGTATATTTTTTATATCTATTAACTTGGCAAAGAAAATGTAATAATATCAGTTCCATTGTTTACAGTGAAATTGATGAACACCTTTCTGACAGTGTCTATAAAACAAGAACATGCCCATATGCATTGAGAACCATAAAAATGTTCACACTCTTTGATCCGGTAAATTTCATTCATTATAAGTTAGCCTGAGGAGATATAAGGGGGGACCCCCCCGAAAAAAACCCCCAATTATCTTCTGGAGGGTGAGCCCTATGTAGTACAGGCTTCCCCTGCTAGGTGAGTTTTCTAGGAACCCATCTGTATCAGGGTAACAGCTGTCGTTGCTGTGAGAGGCTGCATTCAGCTTCACTGAATATTTTCTGAAGAATCATCACATTTGTCCATTTCACGATGGGTGATTTACGAGCACACCTGCCCACACCACACTGAGTGTTCAGGAGTTTTGGACCAAAAATGGCATGACCCCCATGCCCCACCCTCCCTATTCACCTGATCTCACCTATGCGACTTTTTTTGTTGTGTCCCCAGATGCAATAAGTCCTCCAAGGGAAACGTTTCACTGATGTGGAAGAGGTGAAACAAAAAATGGAAGAAGCACTAAAAGGCATCAAAATCAAGTTCAAAAATTGTTCTGAGCAGTAGAAAAAATGCCTCAACAGGTGTATTGCATCAAATGGAGAGTACTTTGAAGGTGATTGAAATTTAAACATGTAAGAATAAATACACAAGCTTTTATAAATAAATTTCAGGGATTTTGGGGGGTCCCCCTCATAATTCAAAAGGAGGATAAACCCCTGTGTATAAGGATCCTTACTGTAGCAGTCTCTAAAATAGCAGAAATAAAAAAGCAACCTAAATGTCCAACAATAGGGACCATGAAAACAGTGGATTAAATTGCAATACATTAACTGGATGGAATATTCTGTCACTCTCACAATAATAACTGTAAAGAAGATGAAACAGTATAGAGTTGTTTAAAACACGACTTGGTAAAACAAAATGTCCAATTATACAGATGCTTTGATTATAGCTATGGAAATTATACCCGTATGTAGATGCGGACTACAGGGAAAAAGAAAAATAGATTGCTGTCTCCCGCTCCTTCTCTTCAAAAGAGACCCTGTGTAATGGGGCTCCTGCCTACATTTCCAGGCTCAACTCCTGCCATTCTCCATGCTCTACACACACTGGCTGGCTCTCTGCTCTGGATACGTAGTACATCCTTTCCCATGCAGTTTCTATCTCTGTCATTTGGATTGCATGACCCCTACATCTTTCTGTAACCTCATCTTTTCTTGTGGTTTTAATGATCACAACTAACATGAATAGCAGTGTGATGAGCAGTGACTGGTCAGTATGAAATTAGAAGAAACATATTAAATCATGACTAAAAAGGAACAAAAATTGTAGAAAAGATGATGAGAGGGGAGCATGGGGTGAAAACCTTGACTGCGATGTGTGGGAGAAACTTGAGCATTTTCAATGTCTCTGGGGAAGGAGCCAGAAAGAGGAAAAGCTGTGATATGTAGGAATGTGGATTAACTAAAGAAGCAGATTCCTTGAGCACCTTCTAAATGCGAATTCCCTGTATCCCTGGCCAGGTAGCTCAGTTGGTTAGAGCATCATTCCAACATGCCAAGGTTTCAGTTTCATCCCAGGTCAAGGCACAGACAAGAATCAGCCAATGAATGCATAAATAAGTGGAACGACAAGTCAATGTCTCTCTCCCTCTCTCTCTCTAAAATCAATAAATAAAGAAAATTATAAGAAAAATAAGTGGAAATTTTCTTTAAAGAGATAAAATATGTAACTCCTAAGGATTCTGGCTCCCCACCAGCTTCCTTCTTTTCTATCACTGTGAACTTCTATACTATATTGCAAATATCTCCTCTATCTGTATGTAATCTGTGAGCAGAGGGGAGGAGTCTTAATAATTATTGTACCCTAGTGCTGACTACAAAATAAAGGCTCCACTGTTAATGAATAAATTTATCTGTTGACTTTCTTTGTAAGCGTCATGGTGTCCTGGAGCAGCATGGATCCCCTCGATAAATGGGTAAGAAGGAGCAACGAAAGAGAGAGAGCAGTACCGGTAGAGGAGCACAAAGTTGCCAAAACAGAACTTTACCAACAAAAAGTAATGTCTGAGTATTCGGGGGAGCCGAAGCAGGGCACAGGCTGGGCAGGGAGCAGAGAGGTGCTCTCAGAGTGTTAGAGTCAAAAGAATTCTAGATTAGGTCTAGTTCCAATGCCCCATTCAACAGGTGAGAAGAAAGAATAGATGTCCAGAGAGCAAGAGTGATTATGCACAGGGTCACATAGACTATTAGTGTCAAAGAGAAGCCACCAAAGCACACTTTTCTAAGACCAGTTCGTACTTGAGTGAACAGACTCTCGGGGCTTATCTCAGCTGAATTTCAGCTGGACTTTCCTCTGTCCTGAGGCTGCTGGCTTGCTGTCACTTTTCTGTTTGAAATGACAAGGTTTTCAGTTCTAATACCTGACCCCATAAAAAGGGATGCTGCAATTGTTAGAGGGAACGGAATGCAGAAAAGAGAAGATGCAAGTATTGTCAAGGCTATAACCTTGAGGCAGTTTAATCAGAATGTGGAAGAGATGGTGAAACCCAGGTATCAGCATTTTGTAAAGGCTCCAAGAGATTCAAATGAGTCATGAAGGTTGAGAACCAATGGATTAGAAGTCTCTGAGGGGCAGGCAGGAGGGCCACCTGGACCTCCCTAGCCCTGCCCCTCCTTCCTCATTCTCTATCACCTGCCCCCAGGTACCTCAACCCTGGTGTGGTGGAGCTTGGAGGGGTCCAGAAAAATGGAGGTTACCATGGTACCCCAAAGGTACGTTATGGTAGATGCAAAAAGACAAAAGACAGACTCAGTTAAAGTAAAGATTGACTTTTGTCAGGGATGATTCTAGCCTAGGACGTGACCACCCACCATAAACTGTTCTTATTTTAAAATTTTTCATTTCAGGCCATCCTACGTGGTTACTGTAGGTCTCTGAGTTCGTAAGGCTGCCACACAGGATTCCCCTGAGCTTGTCGGGTTTGGTGTGTGGCCCCTTTTCGTCCGCAGAAGAGAAAAGGAGTCATCCACCAGGGAGCATTTTCCATGTTCCTGAACTAGTGCACCAAGAGGCACGCTGCACACGGTTATCGTGTTGATTTATCCACTTTTAATTTGCTAAACTAATAGATATTTCTTTTTACCATAAACACGGTGAATCGTGTTTCCTCTACAACGTGTGTACGGCTCAGCCGCAGAGACAAACGTGTGCACATGACAGGACAGTCACCATAGCTGCAGTTCAGACACCGCAGAGGTGCCAACCTTGCCTGGCCAGTATGCTCAGGTTTAGTTTCCTCTGGTCATTGGAGACCGTATCAGTTGCAGTAGACCAGGGGGAGACTTCTAGGAGGAAAGAACCTGGACCATGGTCATTGCCCTGGCTGGTTTTGGACATCAGTCCAAACACGTCTGAAGGACTGCGACTGTCCTGGTCAAGGCCAGAAAGCAAGAAAAAGCCATGGCAATGGGAATGGTGAGCGAGCACCCACGAGTGGCCTGGACCCCGAGGACATGGCCAGTAGGAAGAAAGGTTGCTTCTGGAAATAGTGTGCTGCTGGGAACAGGAAAACCCTACACTAGCAGCATTATGTGCACACCGGGGGGAAAGGAGGTGGTCGGTGAGTACATTATAAAGTCAACTATTTCAGGAGCACTTTAAGACTAACTCTCAGAGCAGAAAATCTCCCTGGCACTTCAGAGCAAGGCACCAGTGGCTCCCCATCACCTAGAACTGTGAGTTCCAGCTAAGGCAGCCCTCCTCCCCAACAGAAAGGAGCATACGGCCCTAGGCTGTATTACTCATCATGCCCAGCCTTTAGGTCCAGAAAAACAACCAAGGTGACTCACTTTTAAATCATGTTTACTAATGCATCACAATCACTATGCTGTCACGGAAAACAGAGCGAGCATCGCAGGCCTAACAATCAGAGTCCACCTGACAACGTACGCATACATAAGACACTCAGAACCTAACGTCTACCTTTGGGCCTCCTCCCTATCCTCTACACGGTTTTCTTTCTAGCGTTCACTCAGTTGAGCATGAAATTCATGATGCCTCTCTCCAGGGAAGGGGGTAAAGAGTAACACGAAATGTGGCGGGACACATGAAATGCACCAGGTTTCATAGCTTCTCAAAGTCAGTTTTGGACATTACTCTAAGGGTAATGGAGAGCCAGGGAAGAGTGTTAAAGCCTAAGAGTGACCAGACTGGGTGACCTGGCTGCCTTTGGAAGGATGGGGAAAAAGGATTAAGGCATTAACCTCTATAAGGCTTCTGCCTGACAGGAGTGAGGGTGAGAATTGAACTAGAAATTACCTACAAATCCCTGGAATGATATTTGTCTCATGAAGAACAGTCAGGAAATTGTAGCACCTTCCTCAAACCTACAATTTTAATTCTTTGTCATCTAATCTCATTTTTCTCTTTATTCCCCTAAAGATGTTTTGGGGGGGAAGTACCATTTAAATGTTTTGCTGCAGTGAAAATTGATTACTGTGGTAGACACAGTACACGAACATGAATAAGACCTGGGCCCTTCCTTAATACATATTTACAACGAGCCGTAACATGGTGCGTGTGAACCATGCCGATGACAAGACCCAAGACTCAGAAAGAACTGCATCCTTCCCCGCGCTGACCTTCATGTCGGGCACGGCATGTGGCACAGGGGACTTCCACACACACCTCTCCTCCAAATGCTGCATGCTCCGGGAGCTCGGAGTACAGAGCAGGGGGTTTAGCAGCACTGCAGTTTTAATCTCAGGATTTAATCCAGGCTCCATTAGGACTGCAGCTTTCTTTCTGTATATTTTACTGATATAGCTTGGCCTTATTTTCCATATGCTTTCTAGTGTGTGCTGTTTTGTTTTTGTTTTTTTAATGAAAGTTTCTTCTGAATGATTAATCACATTTTTAAATAAAAACTTTCCTAACATGAAACACTGTATAATAATATGAAAACATCAAATCTAGATTGAGATGTTTGGTTCGATGATATTAAATTCTTAATTAACTATGGTATTTCCATCTGAGTCACAGATAATACTGGGTAAATTTCATTTTCTATTGTTGCATTTTCCCACCACCTACCCACACGCTGGCCACCTAACCTGACCTCTGGCTGACATGCGTTTAGAAAATCAGAGTAATTTCACCCTTAGCCTGAGCAATACACCAGTGAACTGGTAGGAGAGTCCTGTAATTGTGGGTAAAGCAAGTGACGATGGGATCATAACTAACATTGCTCCCTCCATGAACATGTGTGCTTCTCCCAGTTTCTGTGCTCACGTATTTATATGCCTGTGGCAAGTTGAAAATAAGGTAAGTAATCACATTGGCTATGGGAACACTGCATTATTGTGGGAAAGTAAAGGCAAAGCTGTTTTATTCCCATGTTCATGGTTCTTCAGATTTGTCTGATAGAATTGAACTTGGTCAAAATGGTTACTCTTTCTTAAAGTTTTGTTCTTCCAGACGAAAGCCGTAGCTGCCTGTCCTGGAATGCCCTGGAGTTCACGACTCCGTATGTGACCACTGTCATGCATGACGTGATCACTCAGGGAACACAAATGTGTTTCTAACCTGCAAGTGCCCCTCAACTTAAGAAATATGTTTTGAAGAAAACTCAAGAAGTAATTCTAATACTTTATAGCAAAACTGTACTAGTTTGTGCTTTTGCAAATATTTTTATTATAAAACCCAAACTCACAGTAAAAAATTTTGAAGTATAATGAGTACAGTAAAGAAAATAGAAGTTCGTATTTCCTAATTCAATTCCATAGTCATATACCCCAAAAGGTGCCTTGAACCTCCTTTTGGAATGTTTTTCCTTATACTATATAAATGAAGTAACTTTTATATATTTTAACACAAATAGGATCATCCTATCCAGTTTTGTCATTTTTGCTTTTCACGTACAATTAAGTTGGTACATATTTATCTTCATCTTCTTATTGCCACTATAGCATTGCTTATATAGATGTACCATCATTCATTTTACCTATTAATAATTATTTATGTTGATTCCTGTTCTTTCTTGCTATTTGAAATAGCAAGGTGATAAACATTTTTCAACATACATTTTTCTCAAACTTAAGCAACTATATCCATCATGCAAACTCTAGGCAGGCAGAGGCCCTGACCAGTGTGATTCGGCTGGTTGGGTGTGTTCCACAAGGGGGGTGGGGGGGGGCACCAGTTCATTCCTGATAATGACAGAACATGTTCTGTCTTGTTCTAGTCATTTATGGCTATATACCACACTACTCAAAAACGTAGTGCTTAAAAAAAACCACTCACTTATTTGGCTTAGACATCTGCAACCAGTTCAGGACCGGGCAGGGAAGCCTGTGTGTGCTCCACACAGCGTCGGGTGGAGCGGTTTGACTGAGGCTTGCGGACCCGTTTCCAAGACGGATCACCCAGGCTGTTAGAGCTGGCTTTCAGTGGAGAGCTCAGCTGGGCCTGCTGGCTGGGAACCCTCAATTTCTCTCTGCATGAGTCACTCCATGTGATCTAGGCTTTCTTGTGACATGATACTTGCATACAAGGGGCACGAATCCTGATGGACAGAACTAGGCATAAGCTATCCTGCTTATTACAAACCATAGTCTCATAGTGTCCAGTCTTCTATACCAGGGTGTCAAACTCATTTTCACCAGGGGCCACATCGGCCTCGCAGTTGCCTTCCAAGGGCTGAATGTAACTTTAGGAGCATATAAATGTAACTACCCCTTAAGAGTTAAGCGAGAGCTCGGCACTGCCGCTGGGTAGAAACAAGGTGCCCGGCGGGATAAAACAAGGTGGAGGGCAGGATTCGGCCAGGGAACCTTGTGTTTGCCACCTGTGTTCTATACTATATTCATTGCAAGTAGTCACAAAGGTCTATCTAGTTTAGGAGGAGGGATGTAAACTGATCTCTTGAAAGAAATGTAGCAAGTTTCTTTAAAAAGCAGTTGGGATGGGGAACATTGCAGCCCCTACTAGAAAATACAATCTGCCACAGTTGAAATATACCTTCTTTGACTCCAGATAAATAGTTCAAAATATTATAATTTTTGACAGTACATCCAAGTTTTATTGTTTTTCCTTTGATCCGATTCTGACAAAAATTGTTTTTCAAATTTTTTTTTAATCCTCACCCTAGGCTATGTTTCTGGATTTTAGAGAGAGAGGAAGGGAGAAAGAGGAAATATTGATGAGAGAAACTTGAATCAGTTGCCTCTTGTATGTGCCCTGACCAGGGATCGAATCTGCAACCTGTGTACGTGCCCTGACTGGAAACTGAACCCAGAACCTGTTTGGTGTACCAGATGACACTCCAACCAACTGAGCCATCTGCTCCAGGCTGAAAAAAGAAATATTTCATTAGACTGGTCAGTTTTTCTTTCTGGAGATACAGTTACTCACGCTAGTCCCCATTAGGACTAAAACCGATGGTAGTTGCATGATCGCCAACTTTTCTTTGATCGATAAGAAAATGTTTATTTGTTTTTCCATTCCCCTACATTTGGTACAGCTCCTAGTGATAATAATGGTACTGGTGTTATTATTCCATATGAGATACTGTATCTTCATTTCCTGATGACAAAATCTGATGTGGAAAGGTGAGGCAAGTCTGTCCAGGGGTGCTGCTGAACACCTTCCAGTGCATAAGACAGCCCCACAGCAAAGACTCATTTGGCCACAATGTCAATAGTACCAAGAAACTTCACAAACCACTTTTGACATGTTTGATCAATCACAGTACCTTCTCCATACACTGCATAAATCTTTTCGTTTCCATTTCAGTTGCATTTTTACCTTTCTTGAAATAATAAAGCATAATATGCCAAAAATGCTGTGTATCTTCTTCCATCTTCAGTATTAAAAATAGATGCACAAAAATTCACCAGATTTGATAAGTCGCTTTCTTAATGCATGATGATATGACAGCTGTCACAATACAATCTAATGAAGTTGTTTCGAATGAAGTTAAAGACAACTGAGCACTCCTAGAGCCGTCGTACAGGAAAAAGCAGATGCAGTTTCTGGCCAACCCAATATATTTAGGGCACAGTTCAGGAGTTTTTTGTGTTTGTAAGTTTATAAAACTTCCTATCTTTTACATTTTTAAAGAAGTTTTGATGTCTTTCTTGTCATCTGGTATTTTTCTGGCTTCCTGTTTTTTATTTTGGAATACCTACAGGGTAATGTCTGCTCTTTAACAGAAGCCAAGATTCTGATGCATTCTTCTGTTAATGTCATATTATATTATTGTAATTATCTTTTGTGCTGATTCAGATGAAGCTCCATTTTCATTGGGATGAAAATGGATGAGACTCCTAGATTATGAAATTATGGGCTACTTGATATATTAATATTTATATATGTTTTTAATATCAAAGTATTTCCACTGAACTACACCAGTAGTATTTGGTTGAAACTTTCTTTTGAGCACAGAAATGACTACCTGACAGATCAGCTTTCTGTCAGTGTTTGCTACAACTTTGAAAACTGGGTGGATGCTCCAGTGACTCATCAAAAGGATGATTTCTCCAAGGAGTACAAGGGTTACTATTTGACATCCATCACATCCTCATAGGAAGATCTGCAAGGCTTTAGTTCCTTTAGTTCCTCCAGTCCTATAGACCACTAGGCAAGGTTCTCCACAGCTGTACTGAAGATTGGCCAGGGGTGCTGCTGAACACCTTCCAGTGCATAGGACAGCCCCACAGCAAAGACTCATTTGGCCACAATGTCAATAGTACCACGAAACGCCACAAACCACTTTTGACATGCTGTGTCTCTTACACTCCTCACTCTCGATAGGAAATTTATTGATTCATTCAACAGCTGTTTTTTGAGTGTACATTATATTTCAGGCACTAGGAAATACAAAGGTGAACAAAAGGCAGACATCATTTCTGCTTTAACAGTGTAAAGGAAATCATAATTATATAATCCGGTGCTATAGTAATTGTCAGCCAGAATTCTACGAGAGAAACAGAACCTATAGGATATATATCTTTACAGATAGAGAGAGAGAGAGAGAGAGATTGGCTTATACGCATGTGGGGGTGGGCTAGGAAGGTCCCAAGTCTACAGGACAGGCCATTAGAAAGGGAAGGCTGGAAACTTTCAGGTGTGAGCAGTTGCTACATTTCAAGGGTGAAAATTCTTCCCCAGAAAAACTTTAGTTCTGCCCTCAAGGCCTTCAACTACTTGGATCAGCCTATCCAAATCCTAAAGGTTAATCTCCTTTACAGAAAGTCAATTGACTGTAAAGTGTTGATCACATCTGCAAAATGCCTTCCTAACAACACCTAGATGAGTGTTCTATTGAATAACTCTGGTACTATAGCCTAGCCAAGGTGACACAGAAACCTGACCGTCCTAGTAAAGTTTGAAAAATGCTTTGATAGGGCAAGTGTAAAGTGCCAAGGACCCACATCTCAGGGCCACCTATCTTAGTCTAAGGGGAGTCATGTACTTTCTGAAAGAGATGACAATTAACATAAGATCTGAAAATGAGCAGGAATTGCCTAGATAAAGAAGGGAATGGAGCTTGCCTGCCTGCCTTCCTTCTCTCTCTCTCTCTCTCTCTCTCTCTCTCTCTCTCTCTCTGTGCACTTTCATACTTTCTGGCACCACAAGATGTTCCAAGTTTATCTTATTTTCCATACCCCAAAATCTGGATTCAACCAGTTCTCTCCAAGCCCTAATACACTTGAGGAAAAAAAAAAAGAAGTGAATGGAGAATATTCTTGAATGTAAAAATAGTGTAAACAAAAGCCAGAAAGAGCACTAAAATCTCTTCTCATCAGATTTCTTTTCTTTCTCTTTTCAGTATTCTGAGTTGATGGTTGTACTCTAACAGAAGCCAAAATTTGATATTATTTCATTTGGTAATCATTGCATTAGCTTATGGTAATCCTTAATGCTGAATCAAATGAAATTTTATTTTCCTGTTTTTTGTACCAACCCGGAGAGAAGAGGTAGGAGATCCTTTTCCATTTTCATGTTTTAATTACCATTTCCAATTTCTGGTGAGATAAAGCTCCTTTTCAATGTTTGTTTGACATTTAGCTTTCCTCCTCCATAGACTGCCTCTCTGCAACCTTTGCGCATTATTCCCTTGGGTAAATTTATTTTCCATATTGATTATGTATGATTTAAATATTACCAAAAGTGTTTTGTCTTTATATGCATTGCAGACAAATTCTCCCAAAGAGCATTAATGCAAACCGGGAGGAGCTTTGTAGACTGCAGTTTGCAGGTGAGCACTAGCAGAACCTGTTAAATCAGGAGTATTGGGGTGATTTCAAATGCAGACCTAAGTTCCACTTCTAGGATTGTAAAGGAAGAGATACAGCTATCTCTATTTGCAGATGATAAAATTAAATGCCTGAAAACCCAAAAGGATCAAAAGGACTATGCTTTAATGAAACAACAAATTAATTGTAAAATCAGTGTACAAAAACAATAATCTCTATAGATTAAAACAAAAGGTAGTTAGGAGATATAATGAGTGAGGAAAATCCATTTAAAATGCAAAAATAATAATAATAAAATAAAAGGAAAGAGAGAAATACCTAGAATAAAGAAATAGTCACAGCCTAATTGTGTGAAACAGTAAGATACTCTTGA
This sequence comes from Micronycteris hirsuta, assembly GCA_004026765.1. Lineage (NCBI taxonomy): Eukaryota > Metazoa > Chordata > Mammalia > Chiroptera > Phyllostomidae > Micronycteris > Micronycteris hirsuta. The sequence continues at coordinate 6,715 of PVJI01022310.1, read as the reverse complement.
AAGTCACAACACAGATTTCAACAAATGAAAATTTCCTTTTAGAGTTGAAAAAGTTAACATTAAATGTATGTTACTTTTCCCTAAATGAATTTATGAACTTTTTTATGAGATGCTACTACAAAGTGATTCTATTTTTGACTCTCCCTGCCCCTTTATTAATTTTTTTAAGTATATTTTATTGATTATGTTATCACAGCTTTCCCATTTTTTCCACCTTTATCCCCCCTCTACCCCTAACCCTCCAGCATTCCCCCACCCTTAGTTCATGTCCATGGGTTGTACATAGAAGTTCTTTGAGTTCTCTGTTTCCTATAGCATTTTTTACCTCTCCCCGTCTATTTAATACCTACCAATTATGCTTCTTCTTCCCTGTACCTTTCCCCCCTTATTCCTCCCTTTCTCCTCCCCATTGAAAACTCTCTGTGTGATGTCCATTTCTCTGATTCTGTTCCTGTTCTAGTTGTTTGCTTAGTTTTTGGTTTCATTGTTTTTCTTTATTTTTTAGGTTCATTTGTTGATAGTTGTGACTTTGTTGTCATTTTACTGTTTATATTTTTGATCTTCCTTTTCTTAGATTTAACATTTCATATAATAATGACTTGGTGATGATGAACTCCTTTAACTTGACCTTATCTGGGAAGCACACTATCTGCCCTTCCATTCTAAATGATAGCTTTGCTGGATAGAGTAATCTTGGATGTAGGTCCTTGTCTTTCATGACTTCAGATACTTCTTTCCAGCCCCTTCTTGCCTGTAAGGTTTCTTTTGAGAAATCAGCTGATAGCCTTACGGGCACTCCTTTGTAGGCAAGTCTTTCCCTTTTCTTGCTGCTTTTAAGATTCTCTCTTTGTTTTTAATCTTTGGTAACTGATGATGTGCCTTGGAGTGCTCCTCTTTGGGTCCAACTTCTTTGGGACTCTCTGGGCTTCCTGGACTTCCTGAAAATCTATTTCCTTCACCAGATTGGGGAAGTTTTCCTTTATTATTTGTTCGAATAAGTTTTCAATTTCTTGCTGTTGTTCTTCTCCTTCAGGCACCCCTATAATTTGGATAGTGGAACATTTCAGGTTGTCCCAGAGGTTTGTAAGATTCTCTTCACAGTTTTGGATTCTTGTTTCTTCATTCTGTTCCAGTTGGATGTTTGTTTCTTTCCTTTGTTCCAAATCATTGCTTTGAGTCCTGGTTTCCTTCCTGTCACTGTTGGTTCCCTGAATATCTTGCTTTGTTTCATTTTGGGTATCTTTCATTTGTTCTTTCATTTTTCGACCAAGCTCAATTAGTTCTGTGAGCATTTTGATTACCAGGGCTTTAAATTCTCCATCAGATAGGTTGGCTATATCCTTCTTGTTTAGTTCTCTTTCTGAGGTTTTGCTCTGTTCTTTCATTTGGGCCATACTTCTTTGTCTCGGGGGATCTGTTAAGTTGTAAGGGGGCAGGGCCTCAGGTATTCACCCAGCCAGGGCAACCCTCCTTTTGCCGCTGCCTGTGGGGGAGGGGCCAGAGAGGGAAATGTGCAACTCTCCTGCTTGTCTCTAGAGCACTTCTCAACGAACGAACGTGTGAGGCTGGGAGGTTCTCCCACCGCAGCAACTGTGGTAGTACGCGACCACCTCTGAGTCTCAGTTTCCCCTTAAGTCAGCCTCTCCCACGCAGCCTGCTGAAGCAAGCCACACCCACACGGGCTACCACCTAACCTCGGTTTCTTACCGTCTACCAACTTACTAATCTGGTTGTTCTGTTTGACTGTTTCTTTAATTCTGTGGTTGTCAGAGTTCCATGCAGTTTGATTTTCTGGTATTCTGGTTGTTTATTGATTTTAGATTGGTTGTTATCCTGCTTTTGGTTGTGCAAGGAAGCAAAGGGTTTCTACCTGCACCTCCAACTTGGCTGGAACTCTGAATTTATAAACGCTTAATAAAAATATCAGTATATAGCCGTGGTCAGTGTGGCTTAGTTGGTGGGAGCATCTTCCTGTGGGTTGAAAAGTCATGAGTTGGATTCCCAGTAAGTGCCTGGGTTGCAGGTTTGGTCCTCAGTTGGGGTGAGTGTGGGAGGTAACCGATAATGTTTCTCTCTCACATTAATGCATATGTCTCTTTCTCTCTCTCTCTCTCTCTCCATTCCCTTCTCTCTGGAATCAGTGAGCATGTCCTCAGGTGAGGACAAATATACATATTTGTATTACACAAGTATATATATTAGGGTAATAAAAGCAGTAATTCAAATAAGTAGGAAAAAGATGAATGTTAAAATATATGGTATTGAGATAACTGAATAGCTTTATAGAAAAAGATAAAATTGGATCCATTTCTCACACCATACAGTAAGAAACTTGAAATGGATCAGATGTTTAAACAGAAACAATGACATCATGGAAGTCCTAGAAGGAACCTGAGAATTCCTCCACACCTGCAAGTAGAAAAACTTTTACTGTAACTAAAATTTCAGGAACAATGAGAAAAGACTGAGATATTTGATCTCATATAGGCAAAACTCTTGCATGAAAAAAATAAAAAAGGAAAGCAAGCCTTTTAAAAACCTGGCAAACTAGGGAAAACTTTGCAAGTTATATCACAGATAATAATTTGATACCCTTAATATAGAACATTTATAAACATAGATAAGAAAACCAACAATGTTAGAGAAGAATGAGCTGGAATAAACAGTTCCCAGAGGGAAAGAAATGCAAATGGAAGTTAACAGATAAAAGATTCTTAGCCTGACTCATAACAATGACAATGACAACAAAAAGAACAAATTAAAATTGAGATAATATTACTCAGAGGAGCAAAGGTTCAAAGTTTGACAGTGTGCTCTGTTGTTCAGGCTAAAATGGAAAAAAGCACGGTCATACATGGCTTAGAAAGTTTCCCAGCCTTCGAAGAATGAACTACCGATACACACAACAAAGTTGATGAATCTGAAAAAATATTATGCTGAGTAAAAGATCCAAGATATACAAGAGTTAGGATTCCTGGTTTTCATTCAAGCAGCCTTGAATGAAAAAAAAAAAAAAGATATAAATAGTACATCTTGTATGATTCCATTTATATAAAATATTAGAACTAACAAAACTAAACTATAGTGAGAGAAAGTAAATTAATGGTTGACAGGGACCAGGGAAGAGGGGATTAACTGCAAGAAAACACATTTAGAGCTATGAGAATATTCTATATCTTGATTGAGATGGTGGTGGTTATATTTGTCAAAACTTGCCAAACTATAAGTGTATTTAATTTTATATACATTATACATCAATAAAGTTGATTTTTTAAAAGAAGCAGCTAGTAGAAGAGTTAATAGAATAAAGAAAGGAATGGAAGGAAAAGAAAAGAATGGAAAAGAAAGAAGGGAGGAAGGAAGGAAAAGAAGGATGAAGGAAGAGAAAGAAGGAAGGAAGGAAGGAAGGAAGGAAGGGAGGGAGGGAGGGAGGGAGGGAGGGAAAGAAGGAAACTTGATTCATACAAAACAAAACAGGAAAAAGGGGGTAAAGGAACAAAGACCAGAAGGGACAAAGACAAATTAAAGAGGAAACAGAAAAGAAACTCAACTATATCCGAAATTATATTAAATTTAAATGGACTTACAACTTCTATTAAAGACAAAGACTGTCTAAAAAAAGACAAGACCCAACTACATGTTGTTTACATAAGTGAAAATAAAAGAATGAAAAAAATTTGCCATGAAAACACTGGCCACGACACATCTAATGTAACTGTGCTAACATCAGATAAGCAGACTTTAAAATAAGAATATTACTAGTGATAAAGGACATTTCAAATCTTAAAGTAGGTCAATTCAACGGTAAGAAAAAAATTCTAAATTTTAAATTTTCTCAATAGATACAGCAAAATATATACAGCAAAAAAATAAATTAAACTAAAAGGGGAAATAGACAAAGTCACAATCATAGGTGAAAAATTTAACATACTTGGCTCAGTTGCTACTGGAAAAAGCAGTAAAATATATATGTATGTTATATATACCTATAGTTGGTGTATATCTACCTATGTTTGGTATATGAGATTTGAACAACACAACTTGATCTATATACAATGCTACATTCAACAACTGCAGAACAGACAATCTTTTCAAGTACACATGGAAAATTTACCAAGTAGACCATATGCTAAACATAAAGCAGTTCTCAACAAAGTTCAAAGAACTGGAGTCATACAGTGTTTCTCTGACCGTTGTGAAAATAAACTAGAAATCACAACAGAAAAATAATTCAAAACTACCCAAATATTTGGAAATTAAACAATGCACTTATAAATAACCCTTGTATTAAAAAGTAATAAAAATGTGTTAAAAAATAAAAATAATAAATAAATAAAAGTGGAAAATCTTTTTAACTGACAATGAAAATATGACATAGCAAAATTTGAGGGCTAAGGCTAAAAGTGACTATAGAAAAATCTATAGCTTTAGATACATGAACAAGAATATTAAAAAAAATAAAAGGTTTGAGAATCAGTTTCCTCAGCGTCTATCGCAAGAAGCTGGAAAAAAAAGAGCACCTTTTCCTGTAGTGTCCACTGCTCACCTCTGAAGTTCCCTGCAGTGTCAGCAGAAGACCTTGGAGCCCAAGCTGGTGGGCGTGAAGTTGCGTTTTACCACACCTCCCTATTCGCTTAACAATCTGCCAGCCAACACGTCATGCCGGTGGCAGTGTTACAGGCTCCCTTCTGTACAGTGACATTGGTTTGCAGAATGAAGAAGAAGGAGGAGTGTCAGTCTTTAAGGTCAGAAGAGTCCAGTGTAGAAGAGCCCACCCGAAACCTTCATAAAAAAAGAGCTAATGTTCCGGGTTGCATCACTAACCAAGTGTTTCTCCTAAACATAATTATCAAAACAGAAGATCACCAGAGCCATTAAAGGAAATCATTATGCCCATCTTTGCTAGGAGTCCTTCCCATAGGATGTCACAGAACACCCAGAATCCACTGAGATTGCTGTTTCCTGGCCGTGGGGCACATGCTGAAACCCAGCTCTTCCAACCTCTTACAGTCAGTCCCTTTGGTGCCAGCCAGCGGTGACTGGCAAAGGTCAGAAGGACTACAGTGAATGTGGGCATTACTCCCAGTCCCACTCTGGGGTACTCAGGAATTCTCTAAGGGCCACATCCCAAGGACAAGAATCAAACACACCTCCACAGGAAAATTAAAAATCCCCAAAGTGTTACCTTGAAGAGGCCCAGAAAGGAATTTGCAGCATCCTCTTTCTGAAGTGCTTACCTGCTCCTCAGCACACCTGTGTTTGTTGCTTGAGCTGGTCATAGGGACCATCTGCCAAGTCCTGGGCCAAGTCATCTTGGACTAACACTAATAGGAATTCCCTCAAGGCCTGGGACCTAGTCCAGAGTAATGACCACCACAGCTCAGGGTCTTTCAGACACCCCTCAGCAAAGTGGAACACCTGTCTAGGCCTCTTTTCTCCACACCAAGAGACTACCTTGAAGTTCTAAAGCACACATGAATGTGAATGCTTTGGAAGCTCTGAAGAACGAGCAGGGTAAGGTTTTACTAACCAAACAACCAGAAATTTGAGAGGTGCTTATTGGTACTCTGAAACTGCCCGTGCTTTCTCTCATCTCCATTCTTACTGTTACACCTGCTCTCTCTTGTCTCCCCTGAGATCCCTGCATTCTATATCATGAAGTTCCCAACACCAGCCTAACAAGGAAAGAGGAACCACATGCATCAAATTATAAGGAAGCAAGAAAGAAAAGAAGTTAGAAGGCGGGGGGCGGGCAGTGGTTAGCAGTTCTTGGGCATGCCAACATGAGTAATATCCTGGGTTTGCAATTGGCATTTAAAATGCAGGGGTGTGGGGGAAGGGGGCATTCTTGTAGGATGGAGCCCTTAATCTTTGGGATCTGATGCTATCTCCAGGTACAGAGTTGGAACATCTCCAAGTCAGAACTGAGTTGAATTGTAGGACACCCAGCTGGTGCTGGACAATTGCTTGGTGCTGTGGCAAAACCCCACACACATTGGAATTGTGATCAGAATTGTATATACTCACCCTAATTTAGTCCATTTCCAGTTTTTATAAGTGTCACCTCTTTCTCCAAGGTTAAAATAATTTATGTGATTAGTAGCTTTTTGGAGGGGTTTTTGTTGTATACTAGACGCGCATAACTAAAATAATAGAGACTGCAAGGATAAAAAGGTGGAATTTATTGGCCAAGTTTCACCTGCGCAGGGGCGAACTCCTGATGGTGTCAGCAGCGGGCTGAACAAAGGAGTCGCGCGCAGCGCTTACAGGCTGGGGTTTTTATAGAAAAGTTGGCTCGCGGGAGGAGCAAGCGAATGCGCGCGCAGGCGAAAGCAAGCAAGCAAGCGCTTTGAACAAAAGCGAAGCTGGCGATTAGCTAAGCGGTTGGCTATGTGGTTAGCTATTAGCTACTGGCTACAAAGTAGGCACGCGCGGGCAAATTTTAAAACTGAATAGCCTATGATCAGCACACAGCAGGGTGTCCCCTCAACCTTTGGGAATAACATTCTGTCTCTTCTTTCTAGGGGACTTTCCTAGTTTCTGGTCCTCAACATTCCCTCCTCTTCTTTGGGAATAAGTCAAACCTTTGACTCTTCTGTTGGGAGAATGGAATAAGGTTGGGATAGGACCATGAGCTTTACTGTGTCTATTCTAGCTTTTATGAATGCAATAATTTTATTTAGCAGGATTGGCCCAATTATGAGCGCTACTAGGA
>PVJI01022309.1:0-25615 GCA_004026765.1 Micronycteris hirsuta | reverse complement strand
TTGGTTATGATCCGGTTAAAGGTGAGATCATATGGTATTTGTCCCTCACTGCCTGGCTTACTTCACTTAGCATAATGCTCTCCAGTTCCATCCATGCTGTTGCAAAGGGTATAAGCTCCTTCTTCCTTTCTGCTGCGTAGAATTCCATTGTGTAAATGTACCATAGTTTCTTGATCCACTCATTTGTAGATGGGCACCTCGGTTGTTTCCAGCACTTAGCTATTGTGAATTGTGCTGCTATGAACATAGGAGTGCAAAGGTTCTTTTGAATTGGTTTTTCAGGATTCTTAGGGTATAATCCCAGTAGTGGAATTGCTGGATCGAAAGGCAGTTCCATTTTCAATTTTCTGAGGAAGTTCCACACTGTTTTCCACAATGGCTGCACCCGTCTGCATTCCCACCAACAGTGCAGAGAGTTCCCTTTTCTCCACATCCCCTCCAACAGTTATCTGTTGCTTTGTTGATAATGGCCATTCTGACTGGTGTGAGGTGGTGTCTCATTGTGGTTTTAATTTGCATCTCTCTGATGGCTAATCCTACACTTCCATCTTGCTAGAAGTCCAGATTCTTCTTTTCATGCTGGCAAGTTTACATACCAGCTGGCACTAGAAGACGGAACCAGATTAGACAAAAGAGAGGTTCCTGTGGGAAAAAATGCATGAAGATGGTATGAGAAGGAGAAATAAATGTGAGTTGAGTATATAGATCAGTGATTTAAGCTGTGGGCTTAGTTGGAATCTCATAGGGAAACAGTGTAGGCATACCTCATTTTATTGTGCTTCACAGATATTGCTTCCCCCACTCCCGAAAATTGAAGGTAAGAACCTCCACCAGCAAAAAGATTATGACTTGCTAAAGGCTCAGATGATGGTTTGCATTTTTTAGCAATAAAGGATTCTTTAATTAAGGTATGTACATTGTTTTTTAGATATAATGCCGTTACTATGGTTAATAGACTACAGTATAGTATAGACATAATTTTTAAATGCACTGGGACACCAAAAAATTTACGTGACTTGCTTTATTGCAATATTTACTATATTGTGGTGGTCTAGAATTGAACCCACCATGTCTGCAAGGTATGCCTGTATAGGGCCAGAGGAAAAGAGTACCTGGGACTGAACTTTGAAGAACTCCATTTCTTAGTGACTGGGTAGAAGACACTTCTCCAGAGGTTAGTTTATGTTGTAAGTCTTTTTAAAGAACTAATTTTGATACTGATCCTCTGTATTTGACCTATATTTTATTTCATTGACTTCTTTATCTTTATAATCACCTTTTATTTTCTTTCTTTTTTTGATTTCTTATTCTTTTCTATTTTTGATTTCTTAAATTGGATGGTTGGCTTCTTAATATTTGCGTCTGTTTTTCTTTTTTTATTTTTATTTTTTCCTTTATTGAATTTATTGGGGTGAAACAAAATTATATAGGTTTCAGGGGCACAGTCCCACGACACATCATCTGGACAATGTATTGTGTGTTCACCACCCCAAGTTAAGTCTCCTTTCTTAAAAAATTGAAAAATAAATCTCTGTTCAAGAACTGTTTAAATTGCACCCCACAAATTTTGATATGCAATATTTCATTACTCCTCTGTTCTAAGTATATTTTAATTTTCCATAAGGATTTCATTTTGTCTCATGAACTATTTGGAAGTTAATTTTCAATTTTCTAAGACTATAGGTAACTTTTTGTTTGTCATTTTTGGCTTAATTATATTGTAGTAGAGGAAATGACCTATATGATATGAGTCCTTTCTAATTATTGAAACCTGCATTATAACTTACTTCATATGTACCTTTTATAAGTATTCCATTTGTGCTGGAAGATAGTGTGCATTTTTCAGTTTTTGGATGCAAGACACTCTATATTTGTCCAGTAGATCAAGCTTATTAAGTGTATTGTTTATTTCTTCCCTGTACTGATTTTTAAAATCAATAACCGAGAGAGGTGTTAAAATATTATGCAGTGCCGGATTTGTCCTATTCTCCTTGATGATCTGTCAACTTTTGTTTTAATAGATTTTGTTTTTCTGTATTCTGGCTAATTTCTTTATCTCTGTCTTCTCATTAATTCTGTCTTCAGCTGTGTTTATGCTATCACTTAATGTGTTTAGTAATTTTATTTTTAATTCCATTTTCTAAATGTTCTAATTAATGCTTTTAAAAATCAACTTGGTATTTCTGGGTTTGATTCCTTTCTTATACTTTGTTTTTTCTTTTTTGGTTTAATTTTATTTTTTGAGGTGGTTTTATTTTTTTCCCTTTTCATTGAGGTTATTGGGGGTGACCCTGGTTTACAAAATTATACAGGTTTTGGTTGCACAATTCTATAATACATCATCTGTACACTATATTGTCTGTTTCCCACCCCAAGTCAGTTCTCCTTTCTTTTACTTTTAATTAATTTAAACATGCTTATTTTACTATACACTCCTTTTTTCAGTTTTTTGAAAGTTTGGTATTTGTTATCTGATCCTGGTCTTTGTTTTTTCCAGATGGTTTCATACGTTTCATAATTTAGGGCTGTGTATTTTCTTCAGTGGGGCTCTTTATTTGTGAATCCAAAGAAAGGTGAGGTCTCTTTCACCAAGTATTCTTCCAGTTTTTTGAGTTTTCATCTATCAGGCTTATGGCTAAACTAGGAGCAATTTTTATGTTACTTTTTCAGCTTGGGAGTGTCCAGACCATATGTTTAGTGTAATTTTAAACCCCAAACTTGGATGAATTTCAGGCTCATGACTATGAATTCTCAAATTAGTTTACTTTTATTCCACTCTTAAGTCCTTCCCAATGGCAGCCCTGATCAAGACAAGCTTCCCTGTCCTCAGCAGATGGGCTATTTTTTTGTTTAAACTAGTCCAAGAGTTCATTGGAAATATAGCCTCTTCAGCATCTTAGTCTTATCATTATTTCACCTGATGATTTTCCTTACTTAACTGAGAGCTCAACTATTCATTTAAATGGATGATTTGTTTTATATGGTATTATCCATTATTTGAGGAGGGAAGTTTCTATCAATTTAATCAGAGAAATTTTTATTAGTGTACACATTATATATTTTGGGGGAGGTCATATTTATGTATTTTTAACATCATTTTTAAGTATAGTTTATTGATTATGCTATGACAGTTTTCCCAATTTTCCCCCTTTATCCACCCTCCACTCCACATCCCCCAACTCTCCAGCATATCCCCCCTTAGTTCATGTGCATGGGTGGTTCATATAAGTTCTTTGAGTTCTCTGTTTCCTATACCATTTTTAACCTCTCCCCATCTATTTAATGCCTACCAATTATGCTGCTTCTTCCCTGTACCTTTCCCCCCCCATTCCTCCCTTCCCCCCCAAAAATCCTCCATGTGGTATCCATTTCTCTGATTCTGTTCCTGTTCTAGTTGTTTGCTTAGTTTTTGTTTTCCTTGTTTTACTTTCTTTTATGTTTTTAGGTTCATTTGTTGATAGTTGTGAGTTTGTTGTCATTTTACTGTTCATATTTTTGATCTTCCTTTTCTTAGATAAGTCCCTTTGACTTTTCATATAATAATGACTTGGTAATAATGAACTCCTTTAACTTGACTTTATCTGGGAAGCACTTTATCTGCCCTACCATTCTAAATGAAAGCTTTGCTGGATAGAGTCATCTTGGATGTAGGTCCTTGCCTTTTATACGTTCAAATACTTCTTTCCAGCCCCTTCTTGCCTGCAAGGTTTCTTTTGAGAAATCAGCTGATAGTCTTATGGGACCTCCTTTGTAGGTAACTGTCTCATTTTCTCTTGCTACTTTTAAGATTCTCTCCTTACCTTTAATCTTTGGTAACTTAATTATGATGTGTCTTGGTGTGTTCTTCTTTGGGTCCAACTTCTCTGGGAAAGAAGAGTCCAACTTCTTTGGGACTCTCTGGGCTTGCTGGACTTCCTGGAAGTCTATTTCTTTGCCAGATTGGGGAAGTTTTCCTTCATTATTTGTTCAAATAAGTTTTCAATTTCTTGTTGTTGTTCTCCTTCTGGCACCCCTATAATTCGGATATTGGAACATTTCAAGTTGTCCCAGAGATTCCTAAGTCTCTTCATTTTTTTGAATTCTTGTTTCTTCCTTTTCTTCTGGATGGATGTTTATTTCTTCCTTTTGTTTCAAATCATTGCTTTGAGTCTGGTTTCCTTCCTGTCACAGTTGGTTCCATGAATATTTTGCTTTATTTCACTTTGGGTATCCTTCACTTGTTCTTTCATTTTTTGACCAAGGTCAGTCAGATCTGTGAGTATTTTGATTACCAGGGCTTTAAATTCTCCATCAGATAACTTGGCTATCGCTATCTCCTCCTTGCTTTGCTTTTTTTCTGAGATTTTGCTCTGTTTTTTCATTTTGGCCATATTTCTTTGTCTTGGTGCACCAGATAAGTTGTAAGGGGGTAGGGCCTTAGGTACTCACCCGGGCAAGGCAACCCTCCTGATTCGTGTGAGATTGGGAGTTTCTCCCAGCGTGGCAACCATCATATTCCACAGTCCACACTATATTTTTTAACTTAAAAAAATAAGACATGGCCCGGCTGGTGTAGCTCAGTGGATTGAGCGCGGGCTAGGAACCAGAGGGTCCCGGTTTGATTCCCAGTCGAGGCACATGCCTGGGTTGCGGGCCAGGTCCCCGGTGAGGGCCATGTGATATAGGCAACCATACATTGCTCTTTCTCTCTCCCTTCTCCTCTCTCTGAAAATAAATAAATAAAATCTTAAAAAAAAATTAAAAAAAAAAAATTAGACATGAATTTGTTTAACCACCTTTGTTTTCAGTGTTATATACATTTACTTTTTTTTTTTTTAAACAGTTGTTGTGGTACCTGTTGGGGAAATCTAATGAGAGGCTATTTTTAGCTGAACTCTATTGTAGGCGAAAAGTCACTTTTCAATAAACAAACACAAGACAAACCATTAAATAAACAAATAAATACATATATACATTTATATTAACTGTCTTTCTAAATTTACCTACTGATTTTTTTTTCCTGAGTGGAAGATAAAATGTCAGAAGTGCTATTAAACAGAGATGTTTCTGAGCATCTTTTTACAAGTTTTACATGGCCTGGTAATCTTGGTCATTAAAGTAGTAGTCCCACCACACCTTACCTTCACTTTGATACTTCCTAGGAAATTCCATGCTTGTGGGGTGGGGAAGACTCATTTAGGAATCTAAGCATGACAGAACATGCCTCTTTATACAGTGTCTGGCAGGGAGCACACTGCTTGGTGGTTTCCTGAAAGTTTAGTAGAATAAGAAGGGTCAAGCATAACAGTCCTAATAATTTATATATGACCTCATGAATGTATACTCATTTTATATTGCCATAGGTCAAAGTTACATTAGAAATTGAGGGCTAGGTTAACACAATTAACACAGTGTTTGTATTAAGCAACCATTGACACAGTAAAGATCACATAAGGACCGTTACAGAAAAACAACTCAATTCCAGTTTTAAAAAGAATACAAATTTAAAATAAAATGAAATGAGTGCTTGTTACTGTAGATAGAATTATAGAAGACTGTGGTTCTCCTCAGTGATGTAGGTAGGAAGAGAGATTGAGTGGATAAGAAGGAGTTAGGAAGAGGCAAACATGAAGTCTGATTGTCAGAGCAAAATAAAACAAATGTATTTAAAAGATAATTATTTAAATAATAAAATAGTGTAATTTCTTCTAAAAAAAGTTATAAAATTCGTACCTGAACTTTGTAAGCCAGTTAATGTTGAAAACCTCTATTCTTAGTTAAAATACATACATACATATATATCTTGTCAATGGTTAAGAATCTTTTTAAATTATTTTTTATCATTGTTCAATTTCAGTCGTCCCACCTCTCCCCCACCATTCTTCCCTGCTCCCTCATCTCTGCTCCCACAGTGAATATTTTTTAGTGCATATGTTTTGTTCCAGCAACTAGGAAGAGCGTATCAGCTTAGGAAGAAGGGCTGCTATTTAATGCAGATTGCAGCAATTCTGCTTACCTTAACACCTGAGCCCCTGGAAGTAATGTCCCAAATTTGGTCCACACTGATTTTTACTTTGGCAAGTTCTCTCTTGATTGGGTATAATTTGTTCTATATTGTTGTAGAACTCTGTTTAGGATTATAATAGGCGATTTAAAAAAACTTTATTTTGATTTTTAAGGAAATAAATGGCCTCTGGTCAGGGCATAGTGCAGTTTATCGCCTGTGATATTGAAACCTTGTGCTGTTTCCCTTTCTTTTTCTTTAACACATTCTTTTCCTTCTAGAGCAAGATTTGCCTTTGTTTTTGTAATTAAGGTGTTCACCTCCCCAGAAGTATAGTCATAACAGTCTATTAATCTGATAGACTGTTAAGATTGTGCTCTTGGAAGAAATAGTGATGAGAGACTGCTGGTGATGATCAGACAGATTGAAGCCAGAGGTTTAATTAGCGCTGACAGACAGACTTTATCATGTGGAACACTTCCATCTTCAGTTTGAGAAAGACTTGCCCTTTGCTATGACTACAACAGGATTTGAGCTCATGTTTTATTTTCTTGCCATGTCTTTCTCCCTGCAATCGGCTAATACTCTTCTTTGCATGTAAAATACCTTTGGTACTAGAGTCTTCTAATTTAGTTTTTCTTTCTGGAAAGCACATTGAAGATTGCTCCCAGATATTTTGCATTAGTGAATGTAGATTTTCTAGCAACAGGATGCCTATCTAAAATGCCTGAGTTGATTTTTAGAAAATCAATGAAATCTCATTTTCCCCATGAAAATATTTATTTTGGAAAATGTATGTTGTTGCACAGCAAGTGGGTAAAGCTCAGACATGAGTTCTTATCCAGCACTTCCTTTCTGGGAGTGATCCAGGGCTGGCTTACTGTGGTCCTCCCTGCTGCTTTCCTGAAACAGCCCTAATGAGCTGAGTGCTGTCACAGGTGAGCTTTACTAATAATAAAACAGGACATTTATAAATGATTTACTTTTTAAAATATAAGTAAGTACCTATAATACCATCATTCAATTTCTTCCTTTCAATATGGGAAGGGAGGAAAGAGTGTTTAAAAACTCAGCCCCACCTTTTAACCATCTGATGCTGCCTGGCATGAGTGAGCTCCAATTGATGTGATATTTGGGAAGTTACACCATGTTTTCATCATCCCCAAAGTTCCGTTTTGTGTTGTTTGTCAAAATTGGAGCATGCCACCAGAGGAGTTTTGTGTGAGCATATCATCTCCCTCCCACCTCAAAACAGACAAAACACAAACAAATAATAATCGTTGCTTTGAAAGTGCTGTCAGAGTTTAATTAAGCAAAGTCTAGCTAATTGCCTTCCATAGTTATAGGGCTTTTGCTAATACTTTGCATTTGGTGGTTTCTCTAGAAAGGACCCTGAAAGACACTATTGAGTTGAGAATGCTTGGGGGTTGGATGGGGTGCTCTCTCTGGTCACGTTGCTGTGGTTTATACAGAGCAAGGCTGCTTTGCTGCTAGGCTGTCAGCCACTGCGTTTAATATTCTCCCTGCCTTTCCTCTTAGCCCCCTTAGGACAGAGAGAATGCCTGTAGCCTCTCTTAGCTTTGTAATCACCGCAAGTGGTGTTGGTCCTGATTACCAGTGTGTCAGACTCCCGTTCTCAGACAAGGGGGGTCAGCTCCCCAATGAAAAGTGGAAATGAACTTGACATGGATGAGGGAAGCATCATAACCCTGGCTCAGCAAATTGACCACAATTGGGTTACTATTAAATGCAACAACAAAACTTTAAGCCAATGTGCTGGTAAAAAAACGCCTTACATAACTCACTGAAGCAGGTTTAGGTTTCTTCTGGTTCAAGTTTTCTTGCCTCTTTGATAATCAAACAATCTGAAGAAAAGCATCGAGTTTCAGGGGAGAAGCTGCGTGATGGGCTCACAATAGAGCCATTTACAAAGGGCCCTTTTATGAGCTTACACAGTATCTGCATCATTCGTAGTCTCTGGCTTTCCTACAAGGCTCCATTTAAACTTAACCCAGCTTGCACACTTAACTGATCCAGGAATTACTCAATACCGCCAGCCAGCTACTGTAGCCTTTTTCCCGTTTGATAAGAGGATGTAACACAATGTGCTTTACAGTTCTTAAATGACTGCATTTTCCCTGTCTTTCAGATGGGGTGCTGGTATGACCTTTTGTTCTTAATAAAATTTCACATGGTTTGATTATATTTTTAAAAGTATAAACAAACCCAATATTGATGCCCTGCCCTTCGAGTTAAATTTTAAAATCTTGTAGATGATATAGAAATGGAATTCATGTCATAATATTTACACAGCTGATTTTAAAAACATTAGATATTATTATTAACTCTTACATATTATTAAATCAGGCCTAAAAATATTTTCTTTATTTTTGAGAGAGGTTTTTTAAAAATCAGTTTCTTTTGAAGATTTTATTTATTTTTGACAGAAGGGAAGGGAGAAAGAAAGGGAGAGAAACATCGATGTGTGGTTGCCTCTCACATGTCCCCTACTGGGGGACCTGGCCCGCAACCCAGGCATGTGCCCCTACTGAGAATCGAACTGGCGACCCGTTGGTTCACAGGCCCTCACTCAATCCACTGAGCTACACTAGCTGGGGCTTAAGGGAGGTTTTGATACAATTTCTAGTAGTACTTCAGTATTTCACTTCCACTCTTGCACACTTCTGGTTATCTGCTAGTGTTTATGCTATTTCTACTTCCACAATGCTAACACACTAACCAGGGCATACTTGGTTAGTCCCTGCATGGGGGAGGAGAGAGGACAGAGTCCTGAGGATATATTTGGTAGCACACCACACTTTGGACTCACACCTCAGAATAGTGGCTCTCAAACTTTATTAGGAACAAAAATTGTCAGAATGTTTGATAAAAATGCAGATGCCCGGGCCCCACCCCCAGAGATTCTGATTCAGTAGGTTTGGCAGGGGGTGGGGTGGGGAAGGGGGTACTGAGAATATGCATTTTAACAAGCACTGTGTTGATTCTGATGCTGATTGTCGTGAACCATACTGAGAACCATGACCCTAAATTCACCAGGGAGTGTTGGGAAAAGTCAAGTTCCCCTGCTGGGCCTGTTCCCTCCAGGTGAGTGGTCTTTGATGGAGTGGTCCCTGGTGTGATTTCCCAGAGCTGTTGGTAGCGGCCAGAGAAAGATGCCTCCAGTACTTGTAGGGTTGAAGCAGTGAGCACCCTTCTCCTGTGCTGCTTGCTTCTGAGGAAGGGCTCCACTGCAGGCATCCCAATCCCAAGAGCATGCCTCACTGGGGGCTGGTACCAGGTGTTTGACAGTGCCATCTCACTCCCACCCCAGCTCTGCACATGATGAGAATTTCAGCATGGTTGTAATCTGCAACATTTAATCCAAATTTGTGTCTCTATCCTCTTCCCCAACCCCTTTTCAAGTAATTTTAGCTCTTTAGTTAAAGTTTTTTTCCAAAGGATTTCCAGTGAGTTACAGGTGCTCAAGAAGCGTTTGGGGAATTATGGATGTAACACATTTGTTCATTTTATGAGGATGATGGATGGGGAAATGTGCTGATGATGCCACTGATGTTCGCGGTGCTTTGCCTGAGGTGCCGAGTGTGTTCTGTTTGTAGATTCACCCTCCCTATGTAGTTGAAGGGCTTTTTTATTATGAAAATTTTTTTTTAATTTATTTTCCAATTACAGTTGACACACCATATTATATAAGTTTCAGGTGTACAATGTAGTGATTACATACTTAATTACACATTTACATAACTTGTGAAGTGGTCCCCTCAGGAGTCTGGTACCCACCTGACACCACACATAGTACTACAATATTATTGACTGTATTCCCTGTGCTGTACTTTATGTCCTCATGACTATTTTGTAACTATCAATTTATACTTCTTAATTGCTTCACCTTTTTCACCTATCCACCCAGCAGCCCTGCCACCTGGCAACTCTCAATCTGTCCTCTGTATCTATGAGTCTGTTTTTCTTTTGTGTGTTTAATTCTTTTCATGATTAGATTCTGCATATAAGTGAAATCACGGTATTTGTCTTTCTGTCTGATTGCTTTCACTTAATACCCTCTATGTCCATTCATGTTGGCACAAATGGCAAGATTTTATTCTTTTTTATTGTTGCATGATATTCCATGGTATGTATGTATCACATCTTCTTTATCATTTATTGATGGACATGTAGGTTGCTTCCATATCTTGGCTACCATAAATAATGCTGCAACAAATATTGGGTGCTCCTATCTTTTGAAATTAGTGTTTTGTATTTCTTTGGATAAATACCGAGATGTCAAATTGCTAGGTCACAGAACTAGAGAATACAGCTCCCTTATAGGCATCACCCAGTTTCCAGAGTTATGGAAATTCATCATATTTGGGGGCAGCTTTTTTTTATCTTAAATGTTGCTTGTGGTGTTTCTAATTGGTTCAGTTGTGGAATGACTAGAACTTAAGATGCGTTGCTCAGGGCCTGAGCGCAGTGGTCATGAGTAGTGATCTGTGCATGTCCTTGTCAGGAATGTGTTCCAGAAGACCTGGCACTGAAGAAGAAGATTTTTGCTCAGTTAGATGGAATCATTGGTGATGACGTGATCCTCAGCAGCTCCACCTCGTGCCTCTTGCCTTCCAAGCTGTTTGCGGGGCTGGTGCATGTGAAGCAGTGCCTTGTGGCTCATCCTGTGAGTATGTACTGTGTGGTTTACTGTGTAGGATGAGTTTTGCTAAAACACAGATTCTGAGTCTCACTTCTCAGATTTTGGTTCATCCAGAACCCCTCCTTCTTGTTGGTCCTGCCCCATCGTTGTGATTACCTGGAGAAGCTTATTAACTAGTCGTACATTATGAGGTATATTGGGTAATGAGTTTAAGTTGCCATGCAAGCACTCAATACATCTTCTTGAGATTAATGTGTTAGTGTGAGCAAGCAGAGAGGCGAGTCATGGATCACGTGATGGATGTTTGAGTCCCAACTGTAACCTCAGTATGACCTTGGAGACCCTGGATGATCTGGTAGAACAGAAAAGCTAGCTTAGCTCAAGTTGTCAGAAGTATGACGGTATAGGATGATGACCACACCTTTAGCACCTTCAGGCCATTGGAGGTTAAGGCTTGGGAGAGGCTACACCAAGAGGCTGGGCAGACCATATATTGCCTGGTTGGGCCTATGAGAGGGAAGAATGTTTGAGTCTGGGAAAAAGTGTAAGAAAGACCCCAGGTCAAGAACAAGTATGGGATGTGTAGGATCGTGAGGGGGGCCAGCTGGACTAGAAGAGCATATGTACCTGGGAAGCCAGAGGGAAAAGTTCGAAGTCTTGGGAAGAGTTGGGTTGTGGAGAAACAGAGTTACTCTGAGGAACTGGGACTGGCTTAAGTATAGAGCAGCGTGGTGATGCGGTATAGACACTGCCTTTGGAGGGTAATCTGAAGGTGGCTCAGAGAGGGGTAGCCACTTCACAGAGCCTGGGACAGCCTTTCATGCATGATTGACCCCAGGTGAGGCGGGAGCCCATGGAATTGAGGGCAGGGAAGTTGTTTTTGAGCAAGAGTAGTTTAGAGTCAGAAGGTCCTGGGTTGGCTCAGGGGGTAAATGAGAAGAGTGAGTCACAGATGCAGGCTAGATTTTATATGCTGCAAGGAGGGACAGCTTTGACCACCACTTATAGGACTGTGTGGTTCAGGATGTCTAGATGTCCCTTTACAGAAGTATAATGGAAAGTGTGAAGAGTGATTATGAAATAAGGAGACTTAGACCCACAGAACATAAAATAAAATCAGTTGCATTTACTTATCATTAAATACAGGTGAATTAGCACCAACAGGACCTAAAGACCATGTCTCATGAAGCATGTCCAGTCTTTGCTTCTGGGACAATTATATGTCCATAAAAACCCTTAGAAACCAGAAACCACTTTCTAGATTGTTACTCACTTGCTTCATTGAAGTTCAAGGCTCTTACTTGAAAGCTTGTAGCATTTAACCAGTGTTTTTACTTCTGAGGCAGTTTAGAAAAACAACGAAATCAAATTGTTCAGAAAATAGCTCCTAAATCCTTTGGCAGGGCTTGCTCAGTATCACCAATCATCAGGGGAAATGCAAATCAAAACCACAATGAGATATCACCTCACACCTGTCAGCAAGGCTATCATCAATAAATCAACAAACAACAAGTGCTGGCGAGGATGTGGAGGAAGGGGAACCCTCATGCACTGTTGGTGAGAATACAGATTGGTGCAGCCACTGTGGAAAGCAGTATTGAGATACCTCAGAAGATTAAAAATAGATCTAACATAATGATCCAGCAATCCCACTTTTGGGTATTTTCCCAAAGAAATCCAAACTGCTAATTTGAAAAGCTATGTGCACCCCTGTGTTCATTGTAACAGTATTTACAAGAGCCAAGATATAGAAGCAACCTAAGTGCCCATCAATAGACGAGTGGATAAAAAAGGTGTTTACACCTGGCTGGTGTAGCTCAGTGGATTGAGCACGGGCTGGGAACCAGAGGGTCCCGGTTAGATTCCCCGTCAGGGCACATGCCTCGGTTGCGGGCCAGGTCTCCGTGAGGGCCATGTGAGAGACAACCATACATTGCTGTTTCTCTCCCTCTCTTTCTCCCTCCCTCCCCCTCTTTCTAAAAATAAATAAAAATAAAATCTTAAAAAAAAAGATGTTTACACATATACAATAGAAAATTACTTGGCTATAAAAATTGAGATTATCTGCAACAACATGGATGGACCTAGAGGGTATTATGCTAAGTGAAATATGTCTGACAGAGAAAGACAAATACCATATGATTTCAAAACAAATGAACAGGCAAAACAGAAACAGACTCAAAGAAAGAAACCAAAGGGATGGTTGTCAGAGGGGGAGAGAGGGGAGTGGGTAAACAAGGTAAAGGGGAAAATAGTTATAATATTGTGATCAGTTTACATGGTGACAGATAGCTACCAGCATTAGTGGGGTGATAACATTGCAAGGTATAAAAGCATTGAATCACTATATTGTACACATGAAATTAATATAACCAGTATGAGATCGGATACCAACTATACTTAAATAAAAAATAATTAAAAAGACTTTTATCATACTTGTTCAATTCTGAACTACCAGTGGGTGAGCTCATGCCTTACTTTCTTCTTTCCCACCAGCACAACACCTCTGACCAGTTTCTCGGTCAGTAACTGTTAAATGCTAATGACATTTCTCTCCTTCATGCCATTCTAATATTGCTTGGTTTTACTTATTTAATCTAAGACAAACCGCATAGTCAAAGTCAGTCCAGACCTCATTGTAAAAAGTAACCTCTCGTTACTTTTATAAATTATTGTAAAACAAAACTGACATCACTAAAGCAAATCAAATCACCCAGGTTGACCTTCTTCAGAATTTTATCCCTTTTTTCTTCTGTGCTGGTGTCACCCACCTTTTGATCATTCCACTGACCTCTGGAAAGGACAAAAAGCATCTTGGACAATTCAATCTTAGCTAGCCTGGTAGTACCTACAGAACCCAGAACCATTGGTGACCTTTGAGGAGCTACAGGATTTTCTGTTCAGCACTGCTGGCCAGACAGAAGTGGCTCAGAGTGTCAGCTTGCAGGCCACTGCCCTCAGCTCGCTGCTTGTCACTCTGTACGGATGGGGAACAGGATGAAGGAAGAGGAAGTTTGTTCATGCCCTGAAAGACATGCCTCCACCCTTCTGCGGAAGGGCCGCCTGCCAGCGAGTTTTGACATCACATCACACATGTTCTTTTGGACACCTTTCTGGTGGGCGTCTCAGCACTGGTGGGAGGTTGTGCTCTCTCAGCTCTGAAGTAGTTGAAAATGGGGTTTAGAGGGAGAAAAGTAACAAGTACAGAGGGACAATGATACAGCCATTCTCCAGGTCCCAGCATTCTTGCTATCTGATGTTTGTATGCTTCCTTTCCCTACCTGCCTGTCTCCCTGAAGAGGTATAGAGAGCTTGGGGATGGCCATTTGGCAGCGGGGCAATATTTGCTAGTGACTGTCTGAAGGTCGAGTATGGTACAGTCTCTTGGTGCTTAGAATCTACATCAGATTCCACAAAAACAGCTCATGTTTGCACTGAGGGTTTCAGCCATACTTTATACAGGTTTTCCCTTTTTCCTTCCTTATTCCAGCTGAAGGTGTGATGGTCCCATGGGGCTTATGGAGCCTCATGAGTGCATCCAGTGCTCTCAGTGCCACCCTGCTGCTGCCCTGGAAGGATACATGTCAGCCCACAGGGATTTTGGCCCTGAGTGGAAGCAGCTTCCAAAGGCACAGCTCTAACCTCGGTACCAGGCTAGAGCTGGACCGCTGCTGGGACTTAATCAGGCCAGCCTGCACAGGTGCCCAGGGTGTTCCCACCCAGCACTCCCTGCCATGCATGCACCTTCTCTGGTGCACTCTCCCTCCTCACCCTGTTTGTCCTCATGTGGTGGTCACTGGAACATTCCACTCTGGATTTGCTGTGTGTGGAGCGTGCACGTGTCTGTGTCCCACACGCTGCACAGCACTGCCTGTTCCAGATTTCCAGCGTCCTGGTCATAGGGGTTCCCTTTACTGTATTTTCGCTTTGTGTAGGGCAAGTTCAGAAGGTAGGTGGTTGTCACTGATGAAAGGACTTCACTATGTAAATTATAAAAATACTGAGAGACGAATTCCTCTGAACTGGCTGTAAACAAGAAACCCTTCGTTTTTGCACCCATGTTGTAAGAGGAGGAGGAGTTCACCCGGACAGGAGCACCCCCACCTTGGGGGTGTGAGTGGATCTTCTGGATAAGGGGCAGCCTGCCTTTCTTCTGTGAGGTTAACTTCTTTGATTGGCTGCAGAGAGAATAAACAGGCCTCTGTGTCTGGGCTGTGCTATCGCCCGATCACATGCCTCCGGCTTGGTTCCAGATTCGGGCAAGGCTTTTCACGAGGTGAATGGAGAAGGGCCCCTGTGCCGCCCAGCTCAACCTGAGCTCTCAGACAGTCTCCTCTTGTGCTTCCAAGAGGGCTCAGCCCAGGGGCCATTGTGGTTAACCTTTAAAGACATCACCTTCTTTTCTCCTTTGTTTTCCCCATTTCTTTCTTTTCAAATTTTTTTAAATGTTCACCTGAGGATATGTTTATTGAGAGAGAGGAAGGGAGAGATAAACATTGATTGGCTTCCTCCTGTACTCGCCCTGACTGGGGACCGAACCCACAACATTTTGGTGTATGAGATGATGTTCCAACCAACTGAGCCACCTGGTCAGGGCTGTTTTCCTCATTTATTGAGGGCCTATTTCTCTATTTTCCTCATAGACTGACAGCAGAAAGCCTGTCCTGCATCCCTGTCAGAAAGGGAAGAACATTTCAGAAAGTAGCCATTCTTTCCTTTTTAGTGGAATCACTTACATTGGTTTTCTCTCTTCTCTCTTTTTCCCATCTATACTACATTAAATTTAAGGGGCTCCTGTCATGATTGTCAGGATCCTTCTCTGAGTCTGGAATAGGGATTAATTTCTTGTCACAGGGGGGAGATGCTGTGGCAAGAATGACCTCAGGCCCCTGGAGGTCCTTTCCCAGCATCCTAATCAGCTTGAGCTTGGGGACACAGCAAAGGGCCAAACCGTGTAGCTGTGGCTTTTATAGTGGGTACTGGGGAATTGCTGCAGGACTCTGTGCTGGAGGTGGTATGATCAGGGCCAGCCTTTTAATTACAAAAAAAATTTCGTTGTGATAAAATACACATAACATAACATTTACCATCTGAACCATTTTAAGTGGTCAGTGGTGTTAAGTACATTCACTCTGCTGTGCGACCATCACCACCATCCATCTTGAGAACTCATGTCATCTTGTAAAACTGAAGCTCTCACCATTAAATAACTTCCAATGTTCCCCCCAAAGCCCTTGGCAACCACCGTTCTCCTGTCTGTCCCTATGGACTTGACAGCTCCACCTTACAAAGGGTCACCCTGGCAGGGCCAGAGAGGGTGAGCCTGCAAGGAGGCCGGTGAGGAGAGGAGAGTGCCAATTCAAGTTGGAAGTGATGGCCTGAGCCAAGTGTAGAGTAGAGGGAATGATTTTTTGAGGATGTAAATATAATTGAGAAGACTTTTGTCACTGATGGGAAGCGGGTGAGGTGAGAGAGAGGCAAGGACCAAGGATGCTTCTCGCGGTACTAAGTTGGGTGTTCTTATCAAGACAGGGAACTAAGAAGAGGAACATGTGTTGGGGTTGAGACGTGTGAGTTTAATTTATGACAAGTTGTGAGATGTCCAAGGGAAAGATTCCAGTACACAATTGTACATGTGAGCCTAGAGTGGGAGGTATGCTCCGTGTGAGGTCTCAGCATCTTGGCGGTGGCGCTGATGTCCTGACAAGCCCTCCTGGGAGGCCAAGGGTGCAGCCTGGAGCACCATCACTCAGAGAGAGCATGGGAAGGCATAGACCCTGCAAGGAGGAAGAGGTCAGGGAACTAGAAAGTTTATGTAAAAATGTTTTTTACCTGTGTTTTGCTACATGAAGCTTACAACACTGAAGAGATCCTGAGCCCAGCATCCCTGCTGTACAGTAACATAAACTTCATCTGACACAGACACTCTTCCAGTTCTTATAATTCCGGTCTTTAAAAAGGCCAGAGGTGAAATGTTTTTTATAAGAATTCAATGATTAAGGCAGGAGACAAGTGACTCAAGTGAGGCATTGATATAATTTATTTGAAAACAGGTGCCATCCTCTCTCAACTTTCTTTTTATTTATTGATTGATTTGAGAGCGAGAAAGAGAGACATCGATTTGTTGATCCACTTAGTTATGCATTCATTAGTTGATTCTTGTATGTGCTCTGACTGGGGGTCAACCCACAACCTTGCGTATTGGGACGACACTCTGACAACTGAGCTACCCAGCCAGGGCCTCTCACTTTCTAAGAGAGCTAAGGGAGTGTGATCAGGACAGGTCAAGAGCAGGAACCTTTAAATTATAGCTGTGTGTGGACCCCCTACCTCTTTTAGGCAGTGTTCTAGGAGAAATATATTTTCTTTTCCTTTTCTATTGTGTAATTTTAAAATGGATGCTTCTTATAGTTATTTGGTAATGTAAGGTTCTACTAATTTTCACCCATGAATAGAGAGGAAAAAACCTATAAGCAGTACTTGGGAAACAGTGTGCTGCAGTGCATGAGGCTAGTTGATACTATGTGTAGACATCTGATAATTCTCTGGTAATCTTCAAAGTCAACCAAGAAAACCAAAGCCAGACTTCCAGCCAAGATGGAGGTGTAGGTAGATATGTCTTGCCTCTTTGCACAACCAAAAGAAGGACAACAACAAATTTAAAAACAAAAAACAACCAGAACTGCCAAAAAAATCAAACTATATGGAAGACCAACAACCAAGGAGTTAAAGAAGAAACATTCATCCAGACTGGTGTGCCAAGACAAAGAAATATTGCCCAAATGAAAGAAGAGATCAAAACTCCAGAAAAAGAACTAAGCAGCGAGGAGATAGCCAACCTATCAAATGCAGAGTTCAAAACACTGGTAATCAGGGTGCTCATGGACATGGTTGAGTATGGTCACAAAATAGAGGCAAAGGTGAAGGCTATGCAAAGTGAAATAAAGAAAAATATACATGGAACCAACTGTGAAGGGAAGGAAACTGGGACTCAAATCAATGACTTGGAGCAGAAGGAAGAAATAAACATTCAACCAGAACAGAATGAAGAAACAAGAATTCAAAAAAATGAGGGGAGGCTTAGGAACCTCTGGGACAATTTTAAACATTCTAGCATCCTAATCATAGGGGTGCCAGAAGGAGAAGAGGAAGAGCAAGAAATTGAAAACTTATTTGAAAACATAATTCAGGAGAACTTCCTTAATCTGGCAAAGGAAATAGACTTGCAGGATGTCCAGGAAGCTCAGGGAGTCCCAAAGAAGTTGGTCCCAAGGAGGAATACACCAAGGCACATTATAATTACATTAGCCAAGATTAAAGATAAGGAGAGAATCTTAAAAGCAGCAAGAGAAAAGGAGAGGGTTACCTACCAAGGAGTTCCCATAAGACTATCAGCTGATTTCTCAAAAGAAACCTTATGGACAAAAAAGGGCTAGCAAGAAGTATTTGAAATCATGAAAGGCAAGGACCTACATCCAAGATTACTCTATCCAGCAAAGCTATCATTTAGAATGGAAGGACAGATAAAGTGCTTCCCCGATAAGGCCCAGTTAACAGAGTTCATTATCACCAAGCCCTTATTATATGAAATGTTAGAAGGACTTACCTAAGAAAAAGAAGATGACCAAAACTATGAACAGTGAAATGACAGCACTCACAGCTTGAACCTAAAACAAACGAACAAACAGACAAACAAAAAAACTAAGCAAACCACTAGAACAGGAACAGAATCACAGAAATGGAGATCATGGGGAGGGTTTTCAGCAGGGAGGGGAAGAGAGAGGGGGGTGAATGGGGCAAAAGGTGGAAGGAATAAGAAGCATAAATGGTAGGTGCAAAATAGACAGGGAGTGTTGAGAATAGTATAGGAAATGGAGAAGCCAAAGAATTTATATGTACAACCCACAGACATGAATTAAGGCGGGGGGGGGGTGGGAGGGGGGTGCAGGGTGGAGGGGAATAAAGGGGAGAGAAAATGGGATAACTGTAATAGCATAATCAATAAAATATACTTAAGTAAATAAGAAAGCAAGAGAGATGGAGGGAGGGAGGAAGGAAGGAAGGAAGGAAGGAAAGAAGCAAGCCAAAGCCAAATGTTTCAATGCTGGGCTAGACATGTATTCTGTCAGGACCTGCTCATGAGGACAGGCACTCATGTCCTAGACTGTGAACCCAGGCCAACGCGGTGGATGGGTTCTGGGGCTGTGCAATCCTTAGGTGAGGTCCAACTGGGGAGGCTGATGTTTAAGACTCAACACAGGAAATTTAAGGAAATGCCAAGTTTTGGAAAGATGCTATCAATTGTTTCTAATGGACACAGTAGAATCGCAGGACCTGCAGTGACTGTCCTAGAAAGACATGGCTCAGCAGGAGTGGCTGGGGTTGATGAGAATTCTACACAGCTAGCAGCATTGAAAGCCCCTAGAGGTCAGGGGTTTGGGGATGGCTGCAATGGATAGGACAGTGGTCTGAACCTCCAGATTTCAGCTCCAGTGTGGTCATGATTCTTTAAACAAAACCATGAAGCCCAGTGCTGGAGTTCTTTTTTTTCTTTCTCCATTGTGAACTACTCTGTTTCTCAAGTTTGCTGAATCCAAGGGGTCTTCCCAGAAAGGAATCTGCCTATTTAACCATATGATATAGGTGAACAGGGTCTGCAGAATGATGCTCAAACTTCGGAGCTATGTTGACCGTCTCCTCTCCTGTGTCTTTTAAGGTGAATCCCCCGTATTATGTCCCGCTGGTGGAGCTGGTCCCGCACCCAGAGACAGCCCCTGCAACAGTGGATAGGACCTACGCCCTGATGCAGAAGATTGGACAGTCCCCTGTCAGGGTCCTGAAGGAGGTGGATGGCTTTGTCCTGAATCGCCTGCAATATGCCGTCATCAGCGAGGCCTGGAGGCTGGTGCAGGTGCGCAGGCTGTGCTGGCCAGTAAGGACAGTTGCAGGGACACTCTGAGGGAAGGCAAAAGCAGGGATAAGTAGAGGGTAGAAGTGGGAATGAGCAGTGGGACCAAGTGGGGGTGGTCTGAATGGAGGGCAGAAGCCTGGCCAGTGGAGCAGAGGTGGAAGTGGGGGTGAGCATGGGGCAGAACTGGAGGTGGTTTCTAGGGAAGAGTGGAAGCAGAGTGGAAACAACTTCCTGGGTGCCATGGCTGTGGGAAGTCAGCACGCAGGACTTCTTGCTGTTTCTGGAAACTGATGGCCCACTGTTCTCTCAGGTGTAGTGAAAAAGGCAACGAAAATAAACCACCAGAACAGAATTCATTGTTTAAAGACGCTCTGTTACACGGAGTCATCTGACATCAGACGTGATGATGGACTTTTCTGCCTCCACCTGTCATTGTCACTCATTGTCTCTGGGACACATGCTGCATTTCCCATAGGCTCAGACCCCACACCTCCAGTGTTAAAATTTTTCAGAAGGAAAAAAATGTATTTTGAGTAAAGTACACGGTGTGTCTGCTAAAGAAACCCAATTTATTTCCAGAGCTTGAGGAAGAAATAATTATAATCCTTACACTTATTAGTAACAGGCTTGTCTTACATAGAAGCAGATATTATTTATATCTACACATTTAACCTCATTCTCTAATTGAAGGACTTTGCATGTGACCTATGAAGTGTATTCACCGTCCACACTCCCTGCCACATTTATCTGGGGACACCGTGCCCCAGGACTTGCAGTGCAGGGCTGGGTTTGGGCTCGGGATGACAGCACTGCCACCTGCAGTGGGCCCACTGCTCCTGCCTGACCCCTGTGCAAGCCTGCGGGCCCCAGCCTGTGACAGGGACAGGGACACCACTCCCACAGCCCCCCGGTGCAGGGTGTAGTAGGATTCTGTCTCCCTGTTTGGCATTCTGTCTCAGCCCTGTGAAGTTCTTCATCTTACCTCATTGCCCAGTGCATTTGCCACATGACAGCTGCAACTCTGTGTCCTCACCATTTAAATCCACTTAATGCTTTTATATCTGCAAGATAGTGCTTGGGGTTTATACCATTAAGTTCGCCGTTTTAATTTCTTAGCAATTGTAGAATGTCTTAAACATCAATTGGTGGTAGGGTATTTGAAAGAAACACTGAACTAAAAGTACCCCTTTGGAGATCTATTTAAAATATTTTCACTTGTCTAGAGTATGGGAACAATATAATAGACATAAGAAAAATTCAGTATTATGGTAAAACATCATGGGAGGTTTTAAGATAATTTTTACTTTATTTGTAATGTATCTTAGTGCCCTGAAGACAGAAAGAAAAGCCCTGAGTTAAATCTTGCTTTCTCCAGTCTGAAAGATGTGAGCTTCCTCAAGGGAAAACTTGGAGACACTGGTAAGGGAATTGGGGTGGGAGTCACACACTAAGGATTCTATTTTGACCTCAAAGTGAAACTGGCTGCAGTCTGGAAGCCCCAAGCTGGGAAGAGCCACAGAGGGTTCTGCTGTCCCCTTCACTGGTTCAAGAGGTGGGAAGAGGTGGGTCATGGAGTTTGGCTGCTTTGTCAGGTCTTCTTATTGCCTCATTATGCCCACCTTTCTTTTGACTGTGCTGTCTGCTTGTAGCTGACCGAGTGTGGTCTGCTGGTTTTTAGGGATGATACACCTTCTGAGAAAGGGGGTCCCACATATGTCACTACACTGGTTGCTGTGGGGTTCACATGCCTGGAGTCTCTATAGGAACCAGTGCTGAGTGGTTTTAAGGCAATTTTTTCAGTGTGAATGTGGTAAAATGAGAAGAGGCCACAGAAATGAGATTAACAAAGCACACAAATAGAACTAAAAAAATTGCCTTTGGTGGAAGTCTAGAAGATAATTCATTAAAAAAAAAAAAAGTTGATCCCTGGCTTCATGGCTCAGTTGGGGAGCATCATTCCATGCACTAAAAGGTTGCTAGTTCGAATCCCAGTCAGGGCACATGCCTAGGTTGTGGTTTCGATCCCGTCGGGGTGTGTCTAGGAGGCAACTAATTGATGTTTCTCTCTCACGTTGGTGTTTCTCTTTCTCTCTCTCCCTTTTCCTCCCTATAAAAAAAAATCAATGGAAACATTTCTTCAGGTGAGGATTAAAAAAACAGTAAGTAAATTAAAAAATAAAGTTGATCTGCAGACCATGAGAATGAAGGCAGATGTAGAAACCAGAAGTCCCTCTGGCCAGGTTGGGGTGAGGGTGGAGTGGAAGAGCTGTGGGGCATCCCTGAGCTCTGTTGAGAAGACTTACAGTGACGGCGATGTGTCCCTCCTACAGGGGCTGGGGCTCAGGGGGAGGGAATGTGGAAGGAGGGCGGGGCTGTCAGTGTTGCACCTACTTTCACTATCACTGCTTAGGGGCAGCCGCTTCTTTGCCCTCCCAGACACAGAGGGCCACTAGCACACTGGACGTTCACCTGTTACTGAAGTAGTTGATTCCCAGGGCAGAGACGCCTTGGGTCTTCACTAGTGCAGGATACCTCCTGTTGAGCATATGGCCACTTCTGGGTCCTGCACCCCAGTAGAGACACCACCCCTTGCCTCACTCCTCCTGGGAAGTGTAGATCAATATTTCTGCTTATTAGGGGGGCTGCTTTGATTCTTGACTTTATTGCATTAACTTCTTGAAACAAAACCTTTCTTCTTGGAGGTCTGTTTCCACTTCAGGTATTGAGAGTCAGGAAAGGTGAGAATGCCTCGTCAGAGCTGCCCTTTGCCTGAGCACACCTGTGTGTGCAGCGGGCCAGCCAGGGCTAGGCTTAGATGACACCCTTAAACTCACAATTTCAGAGCCAGTTAAACTTAATTAGATTTAGGGTGTTCCAAGTTAATCTCAAAACATTTAAGGGCAGCTTTATTGTAAAAAGAAGCAGAATTTGGGAAGTCTTACAAGTAAAATTGGAGACTTTTATATATTTTAAGTTAAAAAGATCCAAAGGCCTTGCAGAGTTTCTCTTTCCATGACATGCTCTTCCTGGGTTGGGTTTTGTTTGTGGGTGGAAGCCCCTGAGGCTCAGCTTGGGTGTGCAAGGAGAGTGAGTTGAGATGAGCAGGAGTCGCCCTACTTAAGGACTCATGGGTGCCTGTGGTTCATTACTTTCTGGATTCACAAAGCACATTGAAATTTGACAGAGCCTTTCTCCTTGACCTCAGCCAGGGCTGGTGTGCTATCCAGACTGGGTAGGAAAGGTACAAGGTAACTTGATTCCAGAGCTTGATTCTAAGGGGTCTTGTGTTGGCAGGAGCCTGCATGTTTCTGTCCTGACTTTTTGGGTGCTGGGTCAGCAGTGGATTAAGGAATACTGTTCCCTAATGGCTGTGTAAACAGTTCTGCACAAATCAAATCCAACAGTGGATTTCCAGGGGCCCCAATCCGACTAGTGGGACAGGCAGGGGCCTGGCCAGAATGTTGGCCTGCCTTTCCACCCAGCCCTGATGTGGGTGTCAGAGGAACAGAGGAAGCTGCTTTGCCACTTGCTAACTCTGTTGATGTGGAAGATAGTTTGACAGGTATTCCCATGTTGAACAGTCTTGCATGGCTGGAATAAATCACACCTGGTCAAGGTGTGTCGTTCATTCTAGACACTAATGGATTCAGTTTGCTTATGTTGAGAATTTTTTGCATCTAAGTTTGGAAGAGATACTGGTCTGTAGTTTTCTTTCTTTCTTTTTTACTATATTTGTTTTATTTTGATATCAGGGCAGTACTGCATAGATATTAAGGTGAGGATGTATAAAATGAGTTGGGAAGTTTTCTTTCCTCTTCTGATAATTCTTTGCTTGGCAGAATTCTCTATGAAACCACTTGGGCCTGGACAGTTCTTTTTAATTACAAATTTTACTTCTTTAATGATTCTAGAGCTGTTCAGGTTGTCTGTTTCATCTTGGTTGAGTTTTGGTGGTTTGTGGCTTTTGAGAAATTGGTCCATTTCTTCTGAGTTGTTGAATTTATGAGCATAAAGTTGTTGGTGGGGTCTATAGTGATGGCCGTGGTTTCATTCCTGAAGTGGGTGGTAGTGTCTGCTCTCTCTTTATCTTTGTCCACTTATCAACTTTGTTAATTTTTTTGAAGAGGCAACTTTTTGTTTCATTGACTCAGTGGCTTCCCTGTTTCAAGCTCACTCACTAGCATGACAGTGCACTTTAGTACGTGCAGCCAGCCATGAGAGGGACACTGTGAGAAAGGCAGGGCGGGAGGCTCCTGTGCTGGCCTGTGGAGCTGGAGAGGGGAGCTGAGCCATGGGTTTCAACTCTAGGTCAGAAAGGGAAAGTGCTGGGACGCACTTGTCTTTACTGCATCCTAGACCTTGACACATGTCCTGTCATCGCTGTGAACGTGTCAGTCCCCACACAGCTCTGCAAGGGCAGGGACTGTCCACTGGGAGCAAGGTGGAACCCAGGAATCTGAGGGAACATGGAATGTGGTTCTGTTGTTGTCTCATATACGCCCACTCTGTTTTTTCCCCCTCCAGTTTGGCTTTAGAATCAGGATGGAGCTGCCCTTACAGGTCTGGAAATGCCAGATGGACAAGTCTGGCTACAGTCCAGCAGCCCAAGATTGGGTCACTGGGTGATAGGATCCTGTTGGCCAGGAATGTGACTTCATGCAGATGTTCTTAAACTAATGAGCACAATCAGGGGAAGCTGGGTTGTAGTGTTGAACTCAACACCCAGACAATAACTGAGCTTTTACTGCCCATAAATCCTTGCTCCATGGAGGACGGGTAAGTGGAGGTGAGCAGGCTTGAGTCATGGGGCCATGAGCAGGTTCTCAGCCCAGTGGCTGTGCTTGCTGGTCATGGTATGTGGAGAGTGATGAGCTCAGGTCTTACTCATCCTTCCGAGCAATGGGATTGCTTGTCTGGATCTCTCCTCCCTGGGCCCTGAGCCGCGGAAGCTGAGTTCTTGGTTTCTCATCAGGGAGAGATGGTCTGTGGGATCCAGAGGGACCCTTTGAGATTCCAGAACTTTGTCTTCAAGCTTTATTTTCAGATGTGAATGCCGAGTGTTATGAGGAATTTTTCCAGTTAATAGTGGACCCCAAAGATCACACAGTGATATCAACAGTGAGGCTGTTGGTGGTTAGTACAGTTGGGGTTTCTGTTGAGTGTACTTCATGAGAGTGACATAGGAATCAGGACTGATGCCAAGAGCCACCTGGAATCCTTTATTCATCAGTGACTTCAGCCTGTGCATTTTTTCAGAGTTTACAGAGTACTTTACTTTCTCAGAATTTCAGATATTTTCCAATTATCCAAGCTTAAAACCATGCTATTTTTGCCTTGACAAATGAAGACACTAGCCTGAGAAGTTTGGTGGTCTGATCCATATTCCACAGACAGTCAGGGATTCAGATGTGTGCACCTCTGTGGTTCTGTGTCTTTATTTGTAAATGTCTTTATTTACAGTAGACCTAGAATATGATGAAAATTGGATGGGGTCAATATATGTAAGGGGCTGAGAACATGCCTGGCATATCATACAGTTTTCTGAGTCCTTGAAAACAGTGTTCTGTTTTTGTGTGTGATAGTTGTCACCCATGAGTTTCATTGAGCTGAAATGCTCACGTCCTTGCTACTCCTGTGAGGTCCAGGGCTTACAGATGGCAGCGTTGGCCTGGGAGTTTGTTGGAAATGCAGCTTCCCACCCTCCCTAGACCTGCAAAATCATAGTCTGCACAGGAATGGGCTTACAGGAGGTTTATGTGCACATTAAATAGTTGAAGAAGTCCTGGCTCACTGCCCAGGGAGACCTTGGCCTCAAAGTCTCGATGTATTATATTTCATCTGTTCTAAGATAAACTTTTTTTTTTTTTTACATTTCAACATCTTAGTTTTATTGGCAGCATTTTTCTTCGTTAATGGAACATTAAATACTAATTTAACTTTTAACTGCTGGAGTCTTTTTTTTTTCTTTTTCTTTTTTTAACTATATTTTATTGATTATGCTGTTACAGTTGTCCCACTTTCCCCCCCTTCTTGCCCCCCACCCCCTTACCCCCCTTTC
>PVJI01022308.1:0-25482 GCA_004026765.1 Micronycteris hirsuta | reverse complement strand
ACTTACCAATAAGTATAAGAATGCGATGACCTTAGCAGCACACACATCCTCCTCCGTTCTGCCTATATATTAACTCAGCCCTTTAATAGCATTTCATCTAATCATAGTCACAGCTGCCCACGCTAGTAAATCGCTGAGATCACTGCCCTTCTAATGGAAAGTTTGGAAGGTCAAAAGAAGCAGAGCTGGCTCCCAGCTGGGCTTTTGAGAGCTGACCTTTTATTTCGTCCATGGCTCTGTAGCAGAAGAAAGTCCTCATGTCGTAAGAATGTCCCTGTAATTGGGTTTAACACAATGGCGGCTGTAGAGATGCTTGGGGAGGTGGGGACTCAGACTCAAATGCAAGGAATTAAGGATTTGAGAGCTCACAGGGTGACCAAAAGCCGTTTGGTTCAGCTTTTTGCCTTTGATTTGGACCATTCTTTTACTAAGATGTTCCAAGTCCTCCTCCTTAGCTCTCACATTCCAGCATGTCACACCTGAAAGACGGGATTTCCTGGATAGACAATTTCAGAATCACTTTGGGTAACCTTTTCAGTGTTTACTCTATCAAGTAAAAGTGTCCCAAGAACTGTGCCTCCTTTTCCCTTCTTTTCAAGGTCAGCTTTTCTAGTTTTCTTGTTAGCGGAGATGGAAGCGATAGAGGGCACCTCATTCTACGAAGGGATGAAGACAGTAATTAAGTCTTTTCCTTTCTGGGCTAACTAATCCCAATTATTTTTAACCTTTACACATGGACCCTTTTTTTTGACCTTTTAATAAATTTTCACTGTTTATCTCTGGTCCTTCTCCAGAGGTTACATATTTTTCAGTTCGCCAAAGCTTTTCAATAGTAACCATGAAATGATTACTATTCCCCTGCTAATTATACTAGCAGACTCTCATATTTGAGAAATATCTAAAAAACAATTAGATGCTTAATTTCCAGCTACATTTCTGCAATGACATTTCCACCAAATGCCTCAGTTACGCTCTCTTCTTTTGCAGTTTGATGTTTTATCTACAAAAATAAAACTATTGTTTAATTTTTTTTCAAATAGTTATTGAGGTCCTACTAGGTATGCATGACTGTGTTAGGTACTGTGAGAGAAAGTAGGTACCTATTGTTAAGTCCTTTTAATATAAGCACCACAATGATGAGCATGGGAAACTTGTACCTCTTAAGCACCTACTGTGTACACAATACATGCTTAATCTCTTAACTCTCCTTGGATTCTTGCAAAATGGATGATAATATCATTGCTACTTTCCAGATGAGCAAACTAATGCTCAAAGAATTCAAATGACTTGCCCAAGTTCTCACAGATCATTACTTGGTAGAAAAGTGCTATAAACCCAGGCCTGCCCTGCCCTAAAGCCAATATGTGAAATTTTCCAGGTTTTGGTCATTTTTGCTATGTTCACAGTTGTGAGTCTTGGATTGCTTTCCCTGCAAGTCAAGAGTCATCTTGAAAAGACAAAGCTGATGTTGGTAACTGTTATATATGACAAATTCTGTTATTCCCAAGAAGTCAAGGGGGAGTTTATAGCAGAGAAAATTAACACCCATCAGGATCTTCCCAATGGGACCACCATGACCCCGTTCTTTAGAGGCAGTACAGGGTAGAGAACAAAAAATGCATGGACCCTGGGACCAGGCTTGTTTTTATCCCAGCTTCTCCACTGTGTAGCTGGGGCAAAATGCTTCACCTCTTTCTGCTTCCAATTTCTTATCTGTAAAATGGAATTGTTGTCAGCAACTTACTCAAGCTGTTGGGTGTATATTAATTGGTTAAAGGTGAGTAGAACTAAGCCTGGATTAGTAAATGTTGAGTAATTGGTAATCATCACTATCACAGAAATCTCTTCTCCCCAAGGGTGTAACAGCCTTTAATGTCCCTTTTTCATTTTTAGTCATTTTATCTTTACGGTAACCATGGCAAACAGATGTTTCCATGACATTTTATTTTTTCTTAAGCAAAAACTTAAAAGTCTCATTTGAGAACCAAAGATAGCTAATTTTTCCAGGCCAAAGGGAATCTGGGTTTCTATCAGAGCCATAAAGGCTTTCAGCAAGGATATGGGGGATTAGACAGGGTGTCCCCAAGCAATTAACTACACAAATGAACGAGACAAAAAAAAATAAGTCTATCTGAAATACAAGGTCATTATATTTAAAGACAACTGTGGAAATTTCAGCAGGAGTGGGAGAGAATTCTAAAGTTTATTTCTTTCTGTTTTCTTAAATATAAAATTTATGTTGAAGTATAACATATACATGGGACAGGACAAAAATCTTAAATGAACTTTTACAAAGTGAGCATATAGGTGTAACCAGCACTCAGATCAGAAGACAGAATAATAATAACACAAAAAGAAAAAAAGAGATATTGCCAGACCTCTCCCACTTTATTTTACTAAGTTTCCTTCAGGCATACAGACCTAATGAGGGATGATAGTATCCAAATGTTGAAAAGTAAATCACTTTGCTTGAATGGTCAGAACTCTGTGATGAACTTTTTTTCCTCAGATTTTGGCCAAGGTTGAGCCCGCTGGAAATAATTTTTCAAAGGGTCTGGACAGTGTATATAGCTGATCATTGAAAACTACTTTTTCTCAGTTCTACTCCAATGAATATAAAATTGTAAAAAAAAATCCCATTAGAATAGATGTCACTTTCTACCAAGTTGGGCTCAGTCAAGCAGGGTTCTGTCCTCTCTTGTGATATAGTTCACAGCCACTTTCCTGAGGTTCTGTGATTTAACTCTGTAGCGGATATCTGTCTTCTCTTTTCAACCACATTTCAGATTCCTTGAGGGGACGATTGTTTTTGAACTTCTTCCAAGCCTTTGCAATTCTGCGTACTTGTGATGTACAGTTATCTCACTGTATTTACTAAAGAAATGAGTCAAGGAATGGGTGCATTCATCCTCTCAGGCAATCTGTTTTGTTAAAATAATGGATGTTTTACTAAACAAAAATAAAACCTTAGTACATTCCTGAAAACTGGTGTTTTCATTAATTAGCATAATGGATCGAGAAATTAGGTTTGAGAAAAGAACACATTACCTACCGGGCTGAAATCTTGTCATACAATACATTAGCAGTGTCAGTATATTTTTCATTCTAAAGAGGGATTATTAATTAAGCCTAAAGACCTTTTCTGTTCACAGCATATTCTGAAAAGCACCAATCTCTTTCCAAATAAAAGAGAATCCAATTACTTTGTAATAAGAAGAGTAGATAGTAAGATGGTTGAATATAACTGAGGTACTTAGCTAAAGTTAAGCAAAACCCTGAAAAGCCAATCCCCCTTAACTAATTTACTCATTCACTCATTCCTCATTCCAGTGAGAATTATTGAGTACCTATTGTATACCAGGCATAGCTGGTCTAACACAGCAATGTCACCAAGCTGAAAAAAATCAGGCATAGAGAGGCTGTCTATCCTGGGGATCTATGGGTAAGGCAGGTTGGCAAATTCTTTCTCCACGCTCTGCTCAAATGCTACCTCCTCCATAAATCTATCCATCTATTTCCCCCTGCAATCTCAAAGATTTTACCTAATACCTTCATTTTCACTTATTTCCTTTTGTGTATATTGTTACCTTGGATGCAGTGAACTGTAGTGTTAAGAACATGAATTTTAGAGCCAGATTGAGATTTGCATCCTATCTCTAACCCTTACTTGCGTTGTGTCCTCCAACATAGGAATGAACTCTTCTGGACTTCAGTTTCTTCATCTGTGAAATAGGGATAATGACAGGTTGCCATGAGATAATAAATGCAATGTGTTTCGCACACTTAAAGATGATAGCAATTATTGCTAAACATAGCACTAACTAAATTTTTCTAACCACTTCAGGTATATTAACTCATTTAATTCTCACAATAAGTCCATGAAGCAAGCACTTTGGTTATTTCAGATGAAAATCTAAGATGTAGAGAGTTTAAGGAACTCTCTCAATGTCACACAATGAGTTAAGTAGTGGGTCTGAGTTTTGAATTGAGGTATATTACCTCCAGCCTTCATGATCTTGCCACTCTGTTATACAGATTTTTCTAGAAGAACAAGGTAGAAATTAGTAAGTGGTAGTTATCATTATAATAAACACAAATTTAATTGTCTTTTCCCACCACCTTGTTAATAATGTCTGGAAACAAAAACCATGTCCTATGCATCTATCTTCCCCCTTCTGTGCTTTGCACATACTAGGTCCACAATGCAGGGTGGGGCAAAAGCAAGTTTACAGCTGTGAGTAACCAAAACATGGAATTTACTCTTATACTACTATTTCTTTATTATTGCATTATTTTCCATATGAACAACTGTAAACCTATTTCGCCCCATCCTGTATTTTTTTGTTGAATTACATTGAAGTAAAAAGCTGAGAGATGTATTCTATTAAATTATAATTCTGTCATTTTTTTTGATAAATGGTTTTTCCATGATCCTAGAGACATGTAGACACATAAAATGCAAGTTTTTGAACACTTTAGAATGTTACCCTCCATTTCAATCATTTCACAGCTAATTGGCTTCCAAAATTCCTTTCTTTCACTCAACTCCTCACCGTAAGCCATTCTTAGAACATTACTCTCACCTTCCATTCCAGATTTGCAACTTCTATTTATTTGTAACCTTGCAAATAGTCATCTGCCCACTGGTCCAGGGGAACAGGTATCTATGACAAGAAGCAAAGAGATTATAAACATTATCTAGTTTCCGAACTTGGGAGTATAGAAAGAGGAATGAAGACCAACTGACCGTCTTTATCAATTGGTTGTTTAGAGACTATGGGATAAAAGTTCATAACATAAGACTTTATAGGCATGATGACAACCTGAAGACAAGTTATTTTTATTTTGTTATTCAAATTGAGTACATATTTTCTTTTTTTTTTTTTTAAGATTTTATTTATTTATTTTCAGAGAGAGGAGAAGGGAGGGAGAAAGAGCAATGTATGGTTGCCTCTCACATGGCCCTCACTGGGGACCTGGCCCACAACCCAGGCATGTGCCCTGACTGGGAATTGAACCAGGACCCTCTGGTTCCCAGCCCGTGCTCAATCCACTGAGCTACACCAGCCGGGGCTGAGTACATATTTTCTTACAAGTCTTAATTACCCAATAGATCTTTGACCACGAGCTAATTCTCTGTTAGAAGGCAGGAAGCTGAGTCAGTCCGGAATCGGCTCCTTAAGCCAACTGACTGGCAGATTGGCAAAAATCATGTCTACTGCAAAATGAACCATTGGGCATAGTGTTGGAAAACAAAACAACAACAAAACTGTAAACTGAATGTTTTCTCCCCCTTTCTTGCTTCAATTTGTTGTTCTGTTGCTGGATATTCAGCCTGATGAAGCATTGGTAAAAATAAGTTAGACGTTTGAAAATGTAACTAAGACATCATTGCACACTTGAGTTGGATGGGAATTTATAGGTTATCAAACTCAAGTCCCCCACTCCAAACTAGAAATCTCTTCTGGCTATTCAGTTATTTCTTCCATTTGATATTCTCTGAGTATCTGCTCAGTTCCAGGCGTTATGATGGACACTGTGGCTAAAGAAGTGAACAACAGAGTTCTTGTCCCCACATGTAGATGTGGAAAAGAGGCAGGTAAACAGCTAACTATTGTAAAACCTTAGGGGGTTAAGTTCACGGTGCAGAATTCTGGCTGCATCATAAAGGTGATGTGGGCAGGCTTCTTTTATAGGGATATCAGAGGTGAGTTTTAAAGGATGTGTAGGATTTTTTGCTTGTCCAGCTGAAGAGGTTTTCCAAACAACCACTGCTCAATCATTTCTTGTGAGGAGAGCGTCTCTCCTTCTCTGGTAGTTAGACATGTTATAGTTGTTCAAAAACTTCTTGGTCTGACTTATGCCTTCCTGTAACACCTCTCTTGTCTTTAGTTCTGTTTAGAAAAATTCTTCTTTTCACAGGGTCCCATCAGATACTTGGAAACAGCCCGTATGGCCCCCTTAACTATCT
Organism: Micronycteris hirsuta; assembly: GCA_004026765.1. Classification (NCBI taxonomy): domain Eukaryota; kingdom Metazoa; phylum Chordata; class Mammalia; order Chiroptera; family Phyllostomidae; genus Micronycteris; species Micronycteris hirsuta. The sequence continues at coordinate 19,511 of PVJI01022308.1, read as the reverse complement.
TATCAAAGTAAGCATCTTTTAATCACTCCTCATACAATTTAATATCCAGTTCCATCATCTTTCTAATCACCCTTTGCTGATAAAAATAAAATTAAATATTTACTGAGTCCTTCTCAGGGACTGTACTAAGCACTTTTCATTTATCATCTCCATCCTCACAATAAATCCTTTGAGATACTATTTTTACCCCATTTTACAAATGAGAAAATGAAGACTCAGAAAAGTGAACTGCTCAAAGTAACACACCAGAGCTCTTGATTTTAGCAGTTAATAATACTGCCTCCTGGATTCCCACTGATTTCATTAAGATGATCAGACAAACATTGGAGATACCTTTGCCACCCTTTAGCTGAGAAAAGCATTATATCAGAGAAATGGGATGCACTGGAACCAATTAGGAAAAAGAAGTGAACCACCTCTCTATAATTGTATTTGGTTTGGCTGATCATATTCTGAGTAGAAAGAACAATGTTGTTTGGTAGAAGAAATGTGATGTAAGTATAACAAATACATGAATCCATTGTCTAAATTGTGCAGCACCAGTCACAGTTATATTTGTGCCTGATAAACACAGCACATCAGGTGCAAAATCCCCCACCCAATCCATGCAACCTAAGATTCTGAAACCAAGGGACTCCGTAGGGACCATGCCTACATCCCTGTCCTCCTATCTTTATATGTTTATATGTGTTTTTTCACCTTCTGCCCTTTATTTTAGAAAACTAAAATGACTTCTCTCCCTGGCTGGTGTAGCTCAGTGGATTGAGTGCTGGCCTGCAAACCAAAGGGTCGCCGGTTTGATACCCAGTCAGGGCACATGCCTGGGTTGCGGGTCAGGTTCCCAGTAGGGGGCACACTAGAGGCAACCACATATTGATGTTTCTCTCCCTCTCTTTCTCTCTCCTTTCCCCTCTGTCTAAAAATAAATACAATCTTTAAAAAAAAGAAAACTAAAATGGCTTCTTATTTATTTTATGAGAAATCATACCATAGACTTTGGATGATTTTGCACACCAGGGGACATTTGGCAGTATCTCCAAACATTTTTGGTTGTCACACATGGGGATGCTGGGGCAGGTGCTGTTGGCATCCAGTGCGTGAAAGGCCTGGATGCTGTCAAACATCCTTCAGTGCAGAGGCCAGCCCGAGGGAACATCGTATGACCAGCTTCAAATGTGAGCAGTGCTGAGGCTGAGGAAACTTCTGACGTCTACATTCACTCAATTGTCTACCATTTTCCATCCCCTTTTCTTCTTCCACTATTTCTCTTTTTCCTTCTTTCCTTTTGTTTTTCTTTTCCACTATCTCGTCCCTCTCTCTTCTCTCTTCCATTCAACTTCTTTTTCCTTCTCAATGACAGTTAAATAAAACACAGTTTTTCCTCGTTGAGCAGACTTTACACATAAAAACCCAAATGGTAATAATGGGAACCCATGGTAAACAACTGGTAGCATTTAGGATGCCAGGACTTGTTAAAATGGGGAGCCCTATAAATATTTCTTTCTCTGAGCTACAGGACTGCTGGAGTTTGCAAACCATCAGATTGCAAAAAGGCAGCACTCAGCTTGTGGCTTGATGGATAAGAATCCAGTCACCTTGGAAAACTCATTGTTTTCTATATCCAAGTGTTATTCCCTGCACTGGTCAGGCACAATATCTTAAATAATCATCATTATATTATAAAGGACCTTATTAATCTTCTTGGGCAGCCATCATGAAGTACCTCAAGCTGGTTGGCTTAAACAATAGAAGTGTACTTTCTCAGAGTTCTAGGTGCTCCAAGTCTGAGATCGAAGTGTCTGCAGGGTTATTTGTTCTGAGACCTCTCTGCCTGGCTTATACATGGCTGTCGTGTCTCTGTGTTCTCACATTATCTTTCTTCTATGCTTGTCTGTGCTCTAACCTCTTCTTTTTTATCTACACATATTTTTCCAGCTTTATTGAGATACTTGACAAATAAAAATTGCACATATTTAAGGCATACAACATGCCATTTGATATATGTGTACATTGTGAAATGATGACCACAATCAAGTTAATTTACAAATCTGTCACCTCTTATAAGGATGCTAGTCATATTGGATTAGGGCCCACCCTAATGATTTCATTGGGGTGTTAGGAGTTCTAAAGATAGATGTAACAGTTCCTGGTGGATAGCTCTTGGTCAATGTACTTGACAATTCAGTCCTTGTCGCTTCCCTGGTGGTTCGTCCAGGAGGGTCCCCACTGATGGAATCCAGCCAAGAAAGGAGCTTAGTCATGGAAGTGTTTGACTGCATCCCTCTTTCTCCCTCTCTCTCTCTCTCTTTGTTTCTCCTGCTGGTGATTCTAAGCATGAATAATTGGCTTCATTATGCTGGGTTAAGCTGATGCTCTTCCACAGAAAATTACTCACAGCAAATAAAAACAATCCCATATGGCAGCCCCATTCACTGCAAAACTAGTTAAACCTTGACCACACAGTTTGCACTAGCATTTCATCTTTCTTATTGTCTTGGCTGTTTGCCAACATGTTGGTGTTCTGTGTTATCAGTGACAAATTCAATCAAAAAAATCCCTTTTAGGGTTTCACTTATCTCTAGGTTTCCAGAGTTTCTTCTGTTTTGTCCTCAGGGCAGACTCTGAACCTCAAATACATGTCTTCTCCAAATCATTAAATGTCCAATAAATATTTATTAAATACCTACAATGTAGTGTACCAAGCACTCTATAAAACTCTAGAAATGCTATACTTCTGTAAAGATGAGGCTCTGGACTCGGTATTCAGTGTGCTTTCAATGGTTTATTTAGTTGTGAGTTTGAGTTGCTTTACAAGAGTAGTGCCTTATTCTTATCTCCTTTCAGCTAGGAGAACCAACCTACAGTCTTTCTCCAGTCTGCTTTTTACCCCATCTTTTCTGAGTAGCCACCTGTCTTTTCCCAAGGTCCCCCTCCCACTCTAGCCACACTGCACTACATGTCCTGACTCACCTTGTCCTCTCCCTTCTCCATGCATTTACTTGCCCTCTGCTGTCTACCTAGAATGCAACTTCCCATCTCTCAAGATTCAGCTAAATTCCCATCTTCTCCACAGGTTTTGTCTCTTCTTTTTAAGTTCTTCTACCTCCCCATTAGAATTATTCATTCCCTACAATTCTTCCAAGCTTCATTTTTTTTTGTTGTTTAAACTGCAATTACACCTTAATCCATTTTGTATTACAGTCACCTGCTTATACTTATGTCTCTATCAGAGAGAGTGAAGAGTGAATCAGAAAGCCAAATCTGGGCTCAACTATTTATCAAGCTGTATAACCATGATAGGTTCTTTAGCTTCTCCTCCCTTTCCTTGTAAAAGGTAGGATAGCAATAACATTTGCCTCCAAGCAAATATTTAATGTCTTTGCCTTTGTTATGTGACTCTAGCTGATGAGTTTGTATGAAAGGGATGCATGACGTTTGTAGGCTTGAACATTGAATTGTGAAGCGAGATGCTCCAGAGCTCTCTTTTCCCTCTACAACGCTAGCCAGTAAAGTTCCAGATACCAACCAGGATTGTTCCAGGTAGCTGCTGCTCTGCCACCTGGACTCAGAGTAGCAGAGTTTCTAGCTGACTGTACTAGGCATGTAGCGTGAGCAAGAAATAAACCTTTGTTCATAAGCCTCTGAGATTTGGGGGTTGCCTATTACTTCAGCATAGCCTAAACCATCCTGATGGAGGCAGGGTGTTACTATGAGAATTAAACATGATAATGTAAGTAGAATGCTTGATGATACTTGGAAGATATGAAGTGCTCGATCGTTAACACCATTCATAAGGCACACAGTGAAGTAGAGATGGTGTCAATTCTATGTTATCTATGTACGACTAGATATTTGATTTCAGCATTATATTTTGATGTGGGCTATAAGATCCCACAAGTAAAGAAGCTTTATTAAATTAGCTCTGTGGTACTTGCTTCCTCCTAAAATATTGTTCTGTCTGAAATTAAGCCCTCTAGCCTGTCTTGAACTTATTTACTAGAACATCAATAGAAGTACTTTATTAAATGGACTTGGTCATAAGAGAATGTCAAGACTCTCTGTGGTGCCCTTTATGAGAGCAGTCACTTCCTTCCATCACTTTGGGGACAGAGGGAAGTACAGCAGCACGTCACAAGGGGACAGCCACCTAGATGCAGAGGCTCCTTGTGGGTAGTAGCTAGAGGACCTAGTTTGGGAATCAGATAGACCCGTGTTCAAAAGTTTACTCCAGCACTATCTGGCTCTGTAACCATAAGGGAGTTGATTAACCTCTTGACAATACAGTTTACCTTACATAAAATGGAAGAAGGAATAGTGCCTCTCTCACAGAATTGTTGTGAGAATTAAATGAGATAACACATATAAAACATTTGGCAAAGTGCCTGGCATGTATAAGCTCCCAATAAATAGTAGCTATTATTATTATAGCAAGTTACAGCTCAAACTACATTTTCTGCCAAATACTCTACAGAACCCATTGAACTGTGAAGCTCCTATTATAACAGGAAGGCAAAAAACCAAAAGAAAGTAGGGACCTTTGGTGTCATCTAGCGAAAGGGGAGATAACTCTTCTATTGTCTGCTTCCTGCCCATTAGTGTCCCCTTACAGAGTGGCTGTAGTGAGGGAAACACAAGTCACTTGACCTTGAACAGTGCCTAAGAACTCCATCTACATCTATAAGATACACAAAACAACTCTAATTTCCTAGTTTCCTCTTGGTCTTTGGATTGCTTAAGAATTCTTCTCAGGGAGGAAACGAATGAATAAATAAACAACAGCTCCCATATTGGGTTGTCCAAAATAATGTTAATCCAGAATGAAAATCAGGACAATGGGAAACTAAAATTATTTTTTATGTTAATGTAAATAAATGGATCTCTTTGCCAGAAGAGTTTATATGGATGTTACAAAGTTTTTACCTTTCTCTGGTGGCCTGAGGCAAGAATTTCTTTCTCCCTGGAAGAATGAAGACGTTAATCTGTAGTCCCCCTCCCAGAAATCAATGGGTGGGGTTGAAACTTCCAACTGTGTAATCACCTGGTCCTTCCAATGGCCAGACCAATCCTGAGGTTCTCTAGGGTCCCACCCTAGTCACTTCATTAGCTTAAACTCAGTTGTACTTAAGAGGAGCGCCAATGAATGACAAGATATTCCTACCACTCAGGAAATTCCAATGGTTTTAGTCCAGGAGTTGGAACAAAGACCAAATATATTTCTTATTATACCACAACCTAGGCCTAATGCAAGAGATTACCAGTAAGGGACTTCTTCTGATGGAGTGTGACTTGGACTAAAGGCTTAGTAATTCCTGTTACCCAGTTTCACATTATTTCATTATTTCCTATTTTGGAATTACCCCCACTGGCTTTTACTACTGCTGCCTTGGAGGACTGAGGCCTGTGGGGTTGATACAAAAGCAACAAACAGAAAAACATAAAAATCAGTGATGATATGGCTAGTGGTAACCAAAGAGAGGGTAACACCTGAGTAACAAATGAGAGTATGCTGGCTACAACAAGGTAATTAAATCCTGGGAAACTTTGAGTCACTCAATGGACTTCCTATAGCTAGACAAAATGGGGGATTCCTGCCCTGGCTGGTGTAGCTCAGTGGATTGAGCGCGGGCTGGGAACCAAAGGGTCCCAGTTCGATTCCCAATCAGGGCACATGCCTAGGTTGCAGGCTAGGTCCCCATGAGGGCCATGTGAGAGGCAACCATACATTGATGTTTCTCTCCCTCTGTCTCCCTCCCTTCCCCTCTCTCTAAAAATAAATAAAAATAAAATCTAAAAAAAATGGGGGATTCCTGCCCTCCCCATACATGTTTTACATAATCCACTCCTCTTGAAAGTGGTGAGACCAATGAATGTGACTGGATGTAACTCCTTTGATCTGGTTACTAATCAGTTGATTTCAAGTTAACTAAAAGGAAGATTATCTGGGTGCACCCGATCAAATCAGAAAAGTCCTGAAAATGGACAGGGTTCTTCCTATGAAGATGGGGAGACAGACACGTGGTGAGAAATGCAGGTGACCTCCTGGAGCTGAGAGCAGCTGTTAAGTTAAAGACAACAAGGAAACAGGGACCTCAGTATTACATTTGCAAAAACTGAATTGAGCCAACAGTCTGAGTGAGCTTGACAGTTAGTGAATTCACTCCCAGAGACTCCAGAAGAGAACATGCCCAAACAACACCTTGATTTGTGACCCTGAGCAGAGGACTCAGCCATACAGTGCCTGGACTTTGTTATCTACCCTACCTTTGTGATCATTTTTTATGCAGAACCAACACACTTCCTTTGAACATGTCTCACTTTTGTAACAAGACAAAAATAGAGAAAAACAACAGAGGTAAACACAAGGCAGATATCAGATAGCCAGAGGCTTGTGGTCTTTGTGCAAAAGGAGCAAACTGCCATTTCTGCACTGCCTGGCAGGTCAAAGTCTCCATTCATGTCAGGCAAACACTCAGGTATCTGACCCCATGAGCTCGTGGGTGGTGTCCTGAGAAGGTACTCAGAGCAAGCCCTTTGTGTCACTGACTCATAAAATTTGGAGCTGATCAAACCCATCTCTCTTTTTATTGATTAAGGGAACTGAGTCCCAGAGGGACTAAATTATTTACCCAAGGCCATGCAACTGATTTGTGGTAAAGTTGGGACAGAAATCCTAATTCCCTAACTTTGAGTTCATGCTCTTTCTTCTTTCCTCCAAAGTTGCCACAGAAATGCTTGATTTTAGAGCTGTAGGAACCTTCACTCTTATCTAGAATGAGCCATTATTAGAAGATGAGGACATAGAGGTACAGAATTGATGAAATGCTAGCACTAAGGTCACTCATCAGATAGTGGAAATGACAGGGTAAGAATTCAGATTTCACCATGCAACCTGTCTTCTATCAACCATTTCAAATGTAGTTTTCTCGTCTTTTAGAATGTTAGTGGCATTAAGAAACAATATTTTTTAAAGGTAAAGCTTCTAGCTAAGAGAGGAACATATTTGCCACTTGTTTTGTGCTTTAGCCTGGGGGCATAAGTCAGACCGCCTCCCCCCACCCCACTACCACCCGCCCTCCCGCATATCTTTGGCACTTCCCTACACCTCTTGACTGATTCTAGAGGAATATTTGCATCTGATATCAAGAGCCACATTTCATGGGTGGATCTGGATCCTTGAGAGTGGTCTCTCCTATGATTTTCCTTTTCTTGTGGCCACTCAGGGAAGGGAAACTTAGCAGCCCTACCTTGGATTTGGCTTTGCAAACTCAGTTCTGTGGTAGTGAATAGTGAGTAAAAAGCCCCATGTAGGGTTTAGAGACCCAGATAGGCTTCCCCATGCTGTCACCAGGTATTTAGCTTTTCCTCTGCATCCTGCCCATCAGATGTTTCTTTCAGTGAGCCTGGAAAGAATTTGCTCCTGTTAGTGGTGGAAAAACAGCACCAGGTGTTAACTTCAATTCAGCAACCTCAGTTCTTGAATTCTGGCTAAGAAGAATTCAGAGCCAAGACTCAAATTATGTGAGAAAGTTTATTTAGAAAGTCACAGAGGTAGGAAAAGTGAGCTGTGGAAGAAATGCATTCAGGAAACAAGTTAAAGGGAGAGAGAAAAAAAAAAAAACTTGCCTAGAGAGACAAAAGAGGGAGGAGAGGTTCTGCTATGCTTTGAGGAGGGAGAGGGGAAGAGAGGGGGAGAGGGACCCATAGAGAACTGTGCTAGGTCCTCTATCCTGAGGGCTTTTATCAGGAGGTCGAAGGGAGGATCACAATAGGATATTCATCAGCTTTCCAGGTGTGTCTCATCAGAGTTGTGGTCTCCACTGATTGGTCAGTGCTAGGGTGGGGGTCATTAGTTATTGCAGCTGGTCCTGATATCAGCCATGGCATCACTTCACCTGGTTTTGTTGCTTCTCTGGGCCTGGAGCTGAAACACCAGGTCTGCCCTGGTGACCCTCTGCACCTAGCCCATCATTCCTGCTCTATTCATGGCTATCTAACTGCCTACTACACTCCAATCTGGAGCACAGTAGTTTATGAAGATACCCCATGGGGCCAGATTTCTTTATAAGCAAATTTGTTTATGAAGATGCCCCCATGGCACCAGATGTAGTGGAAAATGCGGTTTATGGGAGGTTTTATGAGATTTCAGGCAAGAATCATACAGTAGAATGGCCTGGGAGAAGGGGATGAAAACTGATATTGTGTTTCCCACTGTGTTTCAAGCATTGTGTTCAGTCATTTTACACACAACACAATAATATCAATGAAAATTTACCAAGTGTTTACTGTGTTTCATTGGATGGAGTTCATGTTTCTGTTTGTTAGAGCCCAAGAACAGCGTATTGGAATTACATGGAACACAGCCTGTGCCTGTGCTGGAAATGACACAGAAGGTGGGCACTGCCTCTAGAAAACCTGAGTGCTGTGGGCTCTCTCTTATCTGGGATGGACAAGGGACGAGAAGTTCCAGCCAATTACATATTGTTGAAGGGAAAGCTCACTTCCACGTGCTTTCTGGGGCTGCGTTAATTGGTGCCAGTTTAATCAGTGTTGAAGATGATGTGAAAATCGACTCTCTCATTGCCTGTTGTGTGGACAGAATAGAAGTTGGATTGTTGCTCTTCCCTGAAGCAAATTTTAGCTGATTGGCTTGGGATAGCCATGACACCACCTTCCTGGGAGTGGAATTGGTGTCTGGGTGAGAGGGTTTCAAGGTGTTTGGCACCTGCAGAATCTCAGCTGTTTCCAAACAAGGCTGATGAATAAACAGCCTGATGCTGGAAAGGAAATGGGAATGTACTGGCGTCAGAGGCATTTCCCCACCGTGTATTTCTTGGGTAATTCCACTTTCTTGAGTCCTCTGATTTCATCATTTCCCCTTTCTTTTTTCTGTTGTAGCCATACTGAACTTCTGTTAGTTTCTCTAATGAAACACACTTTCTCTTACCTCCATGGGTTTGAAACAGCTGTTTCTTCTGCATGGAACACTTCTCCCGCCCCCTTAACATGCCTCCTTCTGCAGACCATCTGAAATGTGCAAAGAACCACATTCTTCGAGTCCCGGGTTAAATGTCACTTCCTCAGAGAAGTCATATCTCCTCCATCCCCTAAAATCAGGTTAGACCCTGTTACATCTCCCCTCCCCACCTCCAGGCACCTCCCAGGCTGGGAGCTCTGAGGGAAGGGTCACAACTACCTGTTCAGCTTTATATGCCATTTGATCATCATAGTGCTAAGCATATCATGGACCTAGAGTAAATACCCACGGAGTGAACAATGTTTGTATCACGTTTATATCTACAGTGGTAAGCTTAATGTAGACTTCAGTAAACATTCACAGGATGGAATGGAATGTCTGGAGCCAGGGTTAGCAAGCTCTGGTGCATGGGCCAAATCTGGCCTGCCACTTAGTTTTATTAGAGCTGGTTTTATTGGAATATGACCATGTCCACTTGTTTGTGGATCATCTATTACTGATTTTGTGCTATTACAATGAAGGCCCACAGAGAAGAGCAATTATATAGAGGCCCATGGAGTCAAAAATATTTACTATCTGGCCAACCTCTGGTCTAGATTCTTTCCTTTCAAGTCCAGAAAAAGATATACATAAATAACCACTTCAGAATACCTCCTTTGGCCCTGGCTGGGTAGCTATTGGGTAGGGGGATGTTAGAGGGTAGAGGAATCAAGCAAAAAGGAAAAAGGACTCATGGACATGGACAACAGCGTAGTGATTGCAAGGGGGAGAAGGTATAAAAGAGTTAAATGGTAACGGAAAAATACAATAAAAAAAAGAAAAAATTAAAAATGTTTAGGAGAAAATAATTGTGTTTTGCTCCAAAAGTCATTCAAAGCCATTTCTAGTTTTGAGAGTTCTTCCATTCTCTGCTTCTTCTCCGCCTAATTAAATTTTACACACTTTCAAAGCACAGATCAAATTTCCCTCTTCCAGGAGGGCCTGCTGTTCATTCCAGCTCTTAGATTGTCTTTTTTCTCTGAGGTATTCCTATAAAACTTAATGTGTGAGCCATTTATTTGGGTCTCCCTGGTGACAGCTCTTATGTTGTCTTATGCTATTACTTAATATATATTAATTTTATTTTCCCAATTAGATGCTGACCCCCTGAGGGTAAGGTCATTAAGTACAAAGCTTAAAGTAAAAATGTTATCCAATGTAATTTGTATCTTCACAATCCATTTTGTACAAATGGGCTTATATAATATTGAATATCCACATTTCACTAGTTTTTCTTCAACTACTTATGAAGAATCTCTAAGTCCCTATAAAGTGTGCCTAGTTTATGTCTGGAACTTTCCCAAGAATTATCTAATTTATACTTATTACCCAGGCTGTTAACTTGGCCTCTGTGTTATATGCAACATATTCTTCCTCTCCTGCTCTGCCCTTTGCTGTTTATTCTGCCTCTTGGGCTGGCTGGAGTTTTCTCAATGTGACTATGACAAGCATACTGTCTCCTGTGTCCCCAAGGTTAGATTGTGATGTGCAGGACTTAAGATGTTAGAGTCACCTTGTGTGGTTGTCAAGTCATTCAGAAGGTGAATAGAATCACCCCATGCATGTGCTACTTTGCCTTCTGGACCACAGAGCCCCTGTGCTGGGTCCTGCATCACCAGAACTCCTGCAGGTAGGAGTCTCTGGGTCTGGTTACGGGATCCAAACAGGCCCCTTGTTATGTACTTTATTTCCTCTGTGATAATGAGTCTCCAAAGATGCCTTATCCCCCAGAACCTCACTTTATGGTATCCATGATCTTATGTTGTCTCATTCCACAGTGAATCTGGGCCAGCCCTGAATAACTAATAGAATGTACCAGAAGGGATGCATGACTTCCAAAACTAGGCTGTAAGAGGCCTTGCAACTTCTACCTTGGTCTCTTTGAGCTTTTGATCTGAGGAAAGTCAGCTATCACATAACTAGGTTGAGTATCTGGAGACCACCATGTTGTAAGGAAGCCCAAGCTAATCATATGAAGAGGAAACAGTGTAGTGTGTAGTCAACCCCAAATATCAGCCCAGAGACCAGGCATGCCAATGAAGTAGTCATCTTGGACATTCCAGTTTTGGCAGATGCCAGTGGTGAAGAATAGAGATCCCAGACACAGAGTTTCAGCTGAGCCATTCCAGCCACCTCCAGTCATTCACATTACCCCAGATATTGGAGAACATAGACTTGCATGGAAACACCAGCTATCATTCTATGTGCTTTCAAATTCCTGACCCATAGAATCACAAGCATGTTAAAGTGGTTGTTCTTTTATGCCACTAAGTTTGGGGCTGTATTGCTATGCAGCAATAAATGACTGGAACACCTCTGCTTTCTTCTTGAAAAATCGTGCTATAAATGTGTGCGGGTCAACCACTCTAACAGCAAATCAGACATGTCTGTTCTCAGTGATGAATATAACCTAGTTCGGGCTAGGTCCTCCACTCTAAAACATGTCAGGTATCTGTTGAATGAAGGAGTAAAAAAGGAAAGAAGGAAGTAAGGGATGAAGAAAATAAGAGACTCATGGATTCAGTAAGAAAATACAAGATAGGATTCACTTAGTGTAATTTTGGCATAAACCTTCTAAAGTGATTTTCAAGGTTCTTCCAGCTTCACCACACCAGTGTTTCAAGAACCTTCTGTTTGACTTCAAAGTTTGGTAGATAAGTCATAATGACCATGTTAATAGGACAATCTACTCCACTCTCTTTGCTGTGCTCATTGGGATTAATTTGCGCATTTTCTCCACTCACAGAAGCTGCAATGGGCTGTTTCTTGAGCAGAGGTGGCCACACATCTTCCCACCACCCGTGCACACACGCCTGAGACAGCCTGTGGTGGTGAGGTCTGACCAATGTGTATGATGCCCCTGATTATGCCATTTAGTCAAGCTGCTGCTGGTTTAGAAATGAGGGACCCAATGGTAGTCAGCAGGTCAAAAAAAAAAAATGAACAGTGAAGACTTGAAGAAAGCAGCAAAGACATTATGACAGAAACCCAATCACTAACAAAAGAAAAAGTAAGTTGAGCAAGTAGCTGGTCACCCAGCCTCCTGATGTTTCTGACCACCTTCTGGTTCCATTTTAGTTTTTAGGAATAATTTCCTTCTCCTTTAGTGGACAGTTAGTCTCTGATGTTTTCTTTTTCAACTTAAAACCTCCTGAGTAACACAAGTAACAAGAAGAAAAAGTTGGCTTCCATTTTCACTTTATAAGTGCCTCTGCCTCTGAATTCCCCACAAGTGACAAAACATATCATAAAACATGAAACATACATCATTCTCTCCTTCAGGTGCCAACCATCCTTCAACACATCGTCGCAAATCCTGTGCTGATGTTAACAATCCTCTAACTTCCTGAAAATGACTGCATCCATCCATGTCATTTCCAGTTGCCACGGAGGGATATAAACAGTGATTTATTTAAAAGGAGGCTTTAGCAAGCAGAAAGTTATACCTTTCATGATTTTTTTCTGTGGCTGCCCTAAATTTTTGCCAAACAGCCATTCTCCATCTCAGTTAACATTGCACTTTGATTCAAACATTTTCTTTTCTTCCAGAGGTAACTTAGGGGCATTTTCCCCAATTTATTAGGTTTCTGAGTGGTTATCGCAGGAATAAATTTGTGAATTAAAGTGCTCCTGGGTGTCCCAGGTCCTTCCAGTGTGTGAGAGGCGATGTCAACAGGATGGTTAAGATGTGGACTGGAGGCAGGCTGCTTTGGTTTGAATACCTGTTCTATTGCTTATCTGCTGTATGGTCTGTGGTAAGATAATTACACTCTCGAGTCTTGTTTTACCTTCTAAGAATTGGGTAACAATTGTATTTGCACTGTGATGTTGAAAGAATTCCATAACCTATTGCATAAAAATGCAAGACTCTAGGTGATCCTATGATAGATTGCCAGTTACTATTATCATTTATAACTATCGCTGATAACCTTCGTCTTGTTCCTTAACTTTGAGTGCATTTGCTTTTTGAGATTATATTCATGTATAATATACACACAAAAGCACACACCCACACCATAGGAGTACAGCTCATGAATTTTGGCAAATTGATCACAGTCATGGACTCAGCCCCTGATCAAGAAGAAAACATCACCAGGACCCAAGAAGCATCCTCCTCATGCCCTTCCAGTCACTCCCCCAAGGGCTAGCTAGCCCTAGCTCTATTAATCTAATTCCTAACACCACAGATATATATTTGCTTATTTTTAAATTTTGCATAATCTTCCAGTACGTTCTCTTTTGTGTTTGGCTTATTTTGCCCAATATTATATTTATGTGGTTCACCCATGTTGTTACATATATACAGTATATCCCATTATATAATATCCCACCATGTGAATATACCCTGTTTATTTATCTGTTCTCCCGGTGGTAGGAATCTGGGTCCCTTCCAGTCTGGGGATTTATGAATAGAGCTACAAACATTCTTGAACATTTTTTAGTATATTGCTGTTGGCAATGGAATGGGTGGTTCATAGAGGCTGTGTATGTGTGGTTTCAGTAGACAATGCCAAACAAATTTTCAAAGCCCTTGTGCCGCTTTGCACTCCCACCAGTTGTATATGACAGCGCCTGCTGCCCCTCATTACTGGCACTGGTATTTCTTGTCTTTTCTTCCCATTTTAGCCATTTTGGTAGGTGGGTTCGCTTTGCTTTTGAAAATCAGTCTGGCAAAGAACAATGGAAAGAACACTACAGCAAAAAACCAGAAAATCTGATTTGAGCCCCTCACTCTAATTTACCTGTCCGCGTCCACTTACTTCTCCGAGGCTATTCCTGGCATTTACAATGAGGCTAATGATGTCCCCAGGGAATCCAAAGCCCTTGTTTCCAGAAATACTGTGTGGGCCTTTATGAACTTCTACTTCATCCTGTTTTCGAGTCCATTTTCTCCCTATACACTAGAACTCACTCATCTTCTGAGTCTGTGAAGCAATAATCAACTGTAATCATTAGATCGAGGAAGGTTAGAAAATCAGGGATTAATGGGTCATGGTGCTCTCTCAACAGGACTTTTGAATACAGGATTACAACACAGGTGGTACAGGGTTTATTTTTCTTCTATTTACTAAATTAAGAAGTGAAAACAGAAGCTGGTAATAATTTAAAACTGTACACATATTTTAGGACACCTAACTCTATCTCATTTGTCGACTGAGAGTGATATCTTAGCCATAAAAAAGCAATATTTAACTCATGGAGGAAAAGCCACAAAAAGGACTTACCATATTTTTCCATGTGTAATGCACAATATTTTGCCCAAATTTTTGAGGGAAAAATAAGGATGCGCATTATACATGGGTAGTACCTGAAATATCTTGTAGCTATCTATTCTTGTGTTTTGTAATTATTTGTTACACAAAATTTCTTGTACTCTATGTTCAAAAATAAATGCTAAAATTCCTTTATCATATAAAAACAAGTATTTACATATAAATAAATAAAAATTTCAATTAAAAATTGAAATGAAAGATTTTTTTTCCAAAGATTGGGCCAAAACGTGAGTGTGAATTATACATGGCAAAATACAGGTACAAAGATGATTCTTAAATGAAGGAAATCAGAGAAAACAGATTAACCTGATCACAGAAATCCCCTATTGTCTCTGCAAATTGCCTTCAATTCCAGCAATTGCTACAATTCCAGGGTGACTTCAGGCAATATGATGAAATAACCCAGGTTCAGTTTACAGAAGTCTTGTTGCCTCTTCCCTTAATATCCCACCAAGTATAAACTAATAAAGATTCAGGGTATCCAGAATATCAACTAACTGATTCAGACATCTGGTAAACCAATTGTCCCTCACACGTACACTCAAAGACCCCACGAAACAACAACACACACTTAACTAGAATCTCAGCACTGAAGCCTCTTCCATTCACTCTAGAAGCCAAGAGTCTTTAATATTTTCAAGAAAAACATTCCTCATTTTTAGTAAGGGGCCTCAGAAATAGTTTCATCTGCTTGTTCTACAAATGATAAAAAGCTGATGGTGAGAGAAAATAAATGACTTCTACAAGGTTAAACTTAGTGACAAGCTGTGTTTGTCCAAATTTTCTGATTTTTGATCATGGGGTTCTCTTCAAATTTTACGAGGAAATTTGGAGGTCAGTATGCAACTGATACTTAAAATCCCTAATTATGACTGCATGGGGCCTCCTGCTGCTGCAAAATGTTACAACCTATTCCTCCTATTCAGAGTCGGAATAAATGTCTCCATTGAGAAATTTCATTTAGCTTTTACTGGATCCAGATGAAAGTAATCCCTTCTTTTTCTGTGTGCCTAGAGTAATTTTGCATATTTCTCTGATACTTTCTTTCTTCCTCACTCTTTCTTTCTTTCTTTCTTTCTTTCTTTCTTTCTTTCTTTCTTTCTTTCTTTCTTTCTTTCTGTGTGAATCCAATTCCCAAGCATATCACATATTTGAGTTTGTTATCCAACTATCCCTCTTATTCTTGAATCTGAGAGATACCTAAAGTCAGGGACCACAAAAGGTTCATCTTTGCATCTTGCATAATGATTATTACACTGAGACAAAGAGATGCAGAGAGATACAGAGAGAGGGAGAAAGAAAAGAGAGGAGGGAGAAAGATAATATAAGGAAGAGAGAGGAAAGAAAAGAGAAAACAGGGAATTTAGATATTATGACAGCTATTGTTTTTGCTTACTGACCATCCATATTCCTTTATTTCATCTTTAGCATCTGCATCTTTAACTGGAAAACTAGTCCTCTCTCCTCCCACCCAGCCTCTGTATCATATGTGGGGCTAATCTCAGTCTCCTACTCCAGGGATGACCATGCTAGTCAGGCTGCCCATCAGCATGTTCTACCCTTTGACCATAAAGATGGGCAGGTGTAGCCAAGTCAGACCAGTGTAACTCAATTCTGGGACTATTGTTACGACTACTGAAAAGAGAAACTGTCTTCCCATTGTTCAAGGAAGTGGGTTTGGGTCCGCCAGCAACAATTTGTCACCATGAGAAGAAGAATATGGCAGTAAATCAAACTTTATTCTAGACAGAAGTAGAGATGGGAACAGATTCCTGATGCTGTGAATTCAGCTCCTGTATTCCAGCTGTGCCTGAAGCCTACATAGTTATTCAACTAGTTACATGAGCCAATATATAATTTCCTTTTTCCTGCTGAAAGTAGCTTTTAAAATTTAATTTTATTTTATTTTTAAATTAAATGTATTGGAGTGACATTGCTCAATGAGATTATATAGGTTTCAAGTGCACATTTCTGTGATATGTGATCTGTATATTGTATTGTGTTCCCACTACCCAAAGTC
The DNA here is from genome assembly GCA_004026765.1 of Micronycteris hirsuta. Taxonomy (NCBI): domain Eukaryota; kingdom Metazoa; phylum Chordata; class Mammalia; order Chiroptera; family Phyllostomidae; genus Micronycteris; species Micronycteris hirsuta. The sequence continues at coordinate 3,205 of PVJI01022308.1, read as the reverse complement.
AAATCATCTTCTGTCACCATATATTTGCCCCCCTTTATCTTGCATTACCCACCCAAACCCTTCCTCTGATAACCACCATACTGTTGAAACCAGTCTGAGTTAAGTTTCTTTAATCCATAACAAACAGAGCTCCAATTAATGTAAGAATTATAAAAGAGAAGAAAGAAAAAACAAAAGGAGAGGCACCTTTGAGTTCTACTCCCCTTCACTAATTGGGTATTCCTGTTCTAACACATCAGTGGAGCTAGTGAATGGGACTTTTGTTAGGCAGAAGAGAAGGCCATGCCAGGACAGACCCACGGTGAAGGTGTGCTTGGAGGGTGGCATCCTCTGCAAATTGCTATGTTACACTCGAGGAATGGCATAACACGAGTAAATCTACTTCCCTTTCTTATATACAACAACTTTAACCACAAATTGAGGGTTTCACCTATATTTTCAAGTCCACTTCTATCTCTGACACTCCAGGTGTCTCTATCGGTTCTCCTGAAGCTTCTATCCAGTCTCATCCCTAAAGGAGTCTCTGAAGCCTATTACCTTCTCAGTGTCCCCAGGACTAAGGCGCATCCTGGGACATGGGGCTTTTAATGCTAAAAACCTTTTTTAGCATTTGTCACCTCAGATTAGCATGTTCCCCTTAGCTATCACAGCCCAAGTGTAAGGCTTCCTCTGGCAGATCCTATATTAAGAGCCTAAAATGACTGTGACCCATCTCTGAGCATTTCAGAACTTTACAACAGTGAGTACCTTATAATAGCATTGTCTTAAGTTTTATAATGATAAAAGTCAAAAATGTTCTTTGTAGAAAAGTAGATAGACATAGATAAACAGATGATAGAGAGATAGATAAATAGAAAGATAGATGTATGATGGATAGATGGTTAGATAGCAAGGGTCACATATTTCAGCTTGGGTAGACAATCCAATAAGGTTTCCCAGAATTGATATTACTTCTCATTGGCTAGAGGATGAGGGGCTTTGTAAATGATAACCCAGAAAATTATTTAATGTAGTCCATTTGTAGATCTCTTAGAAAATTACCCCTTTCCACACTTACAGCAGAGATTGGCCTTATGTGCGCTAGAGTGAAACTATTCAGAAAGATAAAACACTGTGTAGCAGACCAGACTTATGCAGAGATGATTAATTAGGATCTCCATCTCAAATATTTTTTCACATTTGATGATCTTAAATAATAATAGATACTAACAGCTACAGCAGTGACCACTCATACGTGCTAAGTTTGGATACTATGACAGAGACAGCTCGGTATCTCCCCATATGAGTCTTTTTCTTCTTCCTGGCAAAGAACCCCCTGCATTTTAGGTGGGCTTGTAGCCTCCAAGAATAAATTCTACACAATCTAGTGCCTCTAGAAGATATGGGAAGTTTCCATATTTCATTGTCTGAAATGTTTCAAGGAATGAAACATTTCTATATTTCAGACAATTAAATAGGAATAGCAATGTCATGTGCAATTCATGGGTTGTATCCTTAAGGAAAGGGGGTATGCCTTAATTCCCCTTACTTTGCCTTCGTTTGTCTTGCTGTTTGAAATCCAAATGTTCTGTCAAGCCATCCTTGTTGATGCATATAATAATGGCCTGGGGGTGGCAGAGCAACAAGGAAAGAGGATCCTGAATCCTCAGATGACCTCGTGGAGCAGACAGACCATACTAGCCTGGACCACTTGTCGTGGGTCTCATCTTCTTTATGGTTAAGTCATTATCGTTCTGGTCCGCTGATGCACACTGGTGAACTAACTAATTCCACACATTATTTCACTTGACCATTGCCACAACTGTTCCTGAAGAAGAGCAGTTAACCTCTCTGCCCTTGATTATCACCTGGTTAGTGGCTGAGCTTCTAGCAGAGTCTAGTGCTGATAGGCATACAATCTGGGTTCCAAATCACCACACTCTACAGGCATTCCCACCTTCCCTTTTATGTAGGGCCTTCTACTTTTCAATGTGTTCTAAAGTTATGCTTGATTTAAGGAGCAGAAATTATTATTGTCCTTATTAACCAGATCAGTTAGGTAACTTGATTAAAATCATCCAGTGAATTAGTGATGAATCTGGGAAAAAATACCAGTTTCCAGACTTTGGAACTTTGCCCTTTCTGCAAAACTCCACCTTTCAACTTGACTCTCTCCTAGAAAAACACTAACACATGTACCAGGTAAGCCCACCAGCTTCTCAATATTTTTTTGCTCTGTAAACAGCTCATTCACGTTTTAATTCAAGAATACTAATGATTATTGCTTTCTTTGAATTAAGGTGTATTTGACAGAAAAAAATAGTCAAACATAAATGAATTTATGGTCAATTTCAGTCTCCTTCCTACAGATAGAATCTTTTTTCACTAGGTTTATTCATAATTTTTTATCAGTGAAAGGGAATTTAAACACCAGCTTGTTGAGAAAACAAATGATCTAATTCAGGCGTAACCTGACAAGCTTTGTTTATTGAGATTTAACAGTACATAATTCTCTTATCATCAATTTAGTATCCTTGAATCAGCAAGCTTAGCTCCTCATTACTAAAGTTTCTAACAAACACTCTATTTTTCTTGCACATTTTCTGAACTGTAGGTTCTAATTCTGCGTTCCAGTTAATTAGCGCTGTCTGTAATTTTAGACAACCCCTATTTGTTACGGCACCCAGGATTCCATATTTGTTTCCAAAGGTGGCTGTTTGTTGTGCCAGAAGGTGTTTAACTACTGAATAAATAGATGACGTATAACTTATGAAACGTGTGTTGCCTCATTGCGCACATATCTCTTGGTGATAGTGACTAAATATAGCACACTGATTTTAGGGCAAAGATGTCACTTTAAGAAGTACTTAAACTTTCGATTAGAAAGATGTCACTTTGACATCCTGGTCACTGTAATTATAGAGACAATTACTCTTTTCAGGCATCATTATCCCCCGAAAGCTAAAGCTCTATCATAAACAAATTTCATGTTGGAAAACCACCTTTAAAATGTGTCCACCCAGAGGTGGAAAAGTGTGGGTCAAAGGTTTGTTTCCATCCTTGGTGACAACAATGAAAACATGTTCAGAAGGCACTAGGAGAAAGTACTGTGGGAGATACCATCTTAAATGACACTACTACTACTAAAAATATAATAGTGGCTACCACATTTCAAAGTTCACAGCACTTTATTTATGTTATGGGTTCACTTTCTCACAACATGACT